>VXBO01005883.1:708253-718904 GCA_013400135.1 Rhinoptilus africanus
CTGGCTCATGGTCATCCTGTTGTCCACCAGGACTCCCAGGTCCCTTTCCTCAGAGCTGCTCTCCAGCAGGTCAGCTCCCAACCTGTACTGGTGCAGGGGGTTATTCCTCCCCAGGTGCAGCACCCTACACTTGCCCTTATTGAATTTCATAAGGTTCCTCTCCGCCCAGCTCTCCAGCCTGTCCAGGTCTCTCTGGATGGCGGCACAGCCTTCTGGGGTGTCAGCCACCCGTCCCAGCTTTGTGTCGTCAGCAAACTTGCTGAGGGTGCACTCTATCCCCTCATCCAGGTCGTTGATGAGCACTGGGCCCAGTACTGACCCCTGGGGAACACCGCTCATCACTGACCTCCAGCTAGACTCCACGCCCCTAATCACAACCCTCTGGGCTCTGTCCTTCAACCAGTTCTCTATCCACCTCACTGTCCATTCATCTAACCCACTCTTCCTAAGCTTCCCTAGGAGGATGCTGTGGCATGTCCTTGGCACCAACCCAAACAGAATTGCTATGGGGGGCTGCCACTGTGTGCTCCCAGACACACAAGGGAGTGCCTGATGCCTCTTCCTGAGGCTGAGGGAGACACTGGCCTCCCTTGCAGGAACTGTGCTCCCGTCAAGGTGCTGCACCACTGGAACAAAGCGGCTGTGGAGGAGATGAGCATGCTGTCAGGAGGGTTTACAGGAGAATGACAAGATCTTTACAGAGACAAGACCCCCAAACAAAGCAAAGAATGAGAAGAATCTAGACATTATCCTCAAAGGAGCTGTGGAAGAGCAAGAGGAAGGATCCAGAAAGGTACCAGCCAGCCAGTTTCACCTCACTCCCTAGGAAAACAATAGAGCAAATTTCCTGGAAGTAATTTCCAAGCACACAAAGGAGAAGAAGCTGACTGGGAACAGTCAGGATGGATTTACCGAACAGCAGTTCTATCCGACTAGACTGATTGCTCTCTACGATGCTGGCTCTGTGGACAAGGGGAGAGCAGTATATGCTGTGGGTAGCTTTATTTTAGCAAGGCCTTTGACATAATATTCACAGATCTATAAGGTAGGTAGATAATTGGCTGAACTTCCTGGCTCTAAGAGATGTCATCAGCAGTACAAAATCCAGCTGGTGGCTGGAAGTAGCAACCTCCAGGGATTGATATTGGGCCAGAACTGTTTAATGACTTTATTAATGACCTAGATCATGGGATGGAGTGCATTCTCAAACAGTTTGTGAACACCAAGTTGCAGGGCTCAGTTGATATATGGGGCAGGGCTGCTCTCAGAGGGACCTGGGCCACCTACACAGAGATCCGATTGCTGTCTATGTAATGGAAGCATATAGAAAAGGTGGAGCCAGATCCTTCTTAAGAGGTGCATAGCAATAGGGCAAGAGGCAGTAGACAAAAGTTAGAATACAGGGAAGTCTGATTAGATATAAGGATAATTATTATTACTAATAATAATTGTAATCACAAAGGCAGACAAGCACTGAAGAGGATCCAGAGAAGTTGTGGGATCTCCATCCTTCAAGATGCTCATAACTCAGACAAGACCATGAGCAGTGAAAAACCAGATCTAATTGTATCTGCTTTGAGGAGACCGACTAGATGACCTCCGCGGGTCCCTTCCAACCTAAATTACTTTACAGTTCTGTGGTTCTTGTTTCAGACAACCTAGGTAACCCTTTAGTAAGTAATATACTATTAGGTCTATTTTTAAATCCTCAGACTGTTTGGTATGTAGTGTAGGACTTGAAAGCTGATAGGGACAGATCTGCATGTACTATAAGCTGTCTTAAACTCTAGTGAACCTGATAATTTACTGATTTCTGTGCAGAGTACTACTGACCAGCTAGCATACAGATATACTTAACCCAACACCCTTCTTTAAAGAAAGTGTCGCAGAATGATTTTATTTATTAAATAGAAAATGTTTTACAGTACTTGAACTTCTTTATTTTAATCTTTTTTTGTTTAAATTTGCTCAAATCCATTGATTCGTCTCATTAGCTTTCATAACTTTGTTAATCTGTTTTACTTAGAATTTTTTATTTCCATTAAACAGATGCAAGTTTTTCACCCTTAAGAAATGTTCCGTTTGATTTTTTCTTTTTAATTTTTTATTTTAATCCCCCGAAGCTGGTCAAAACTTCCAAGAACGAAGTGAGCTATAAAAGATTTCTGAGAAGTTCTAAATCCATTTCCCATTCCTCTAGAAAGAAATTATTTATTTATGACTAAAGACTGAGTAGATTGATATTCAACTCTGAAAGACCTTGATGATTATGATTCCAGAACTTTCTTTAGTAACTTAATTCAATAAAACTGTATTTTAATAATGACAATACTGAATAATAATAATGGTAACACCAAATGCAAATTTTTAGTTGCAATATGAAGCTTTCCATGTTTTTTCTAATCATTATCACTACATTATTTTTTCTATTTATGACATTCATCTTACAATATGTGTTGTGCTTCAGTCATTTGGAAAAAACTTCATTTCTGTTAACTATTCCTCATCTATAAGTAAAATCTCATTATTACTGCTTTTCTTTAATGTTCTTTATTCTTTCTAAATATCTCACAAAGAATAAGCCAAAATCTAAACATTGTATTCCATTTAAGGATTAACCCATAGTAAGAGAATCAACATTTTTTTAAAACATATTTGATGCTTCCCACTGCTATTAAACTAAGCGGAAAAAATCTTGCTGATTTCCCTGATAGGAAAACTTAATTTTAATATTTTCATGCAAATACCTATTCACTTATTGAAACCAGTTAGAGTCCATAGAAGCCAATCTCACGATGATATGGATTTTCAGTGAACCTGTTTAATACAGCTACAATTTCTGCAATCATAAATAACTCAATAGCTGGCCTTGGAAAACTCCTCAAAAACTTCCTATTACAGAGTTTCTCTAAAGGGTGGGTGTCAAGGGGATGGGACCAGACTATTTCCAGTGGTGCCCAGTGACAGCACAAGGGGAAACGGGCACAAACTGGAACACAGGGCATTACATCTCAACACGAGGAACAAGTTCTTTACTTTTGAGGGTGGCAGAGCACTGGAACAGGCTGCCCAGGGAGGTGGTGGAATCTCCTTCTCTGGAGATATTCAAAGCCTGCCTGGATACGTTCCTGTGCCGCCTGCTCTAGGTGAACCTGCTTTGGCAGGGAGATTGGACTAGATGACCCCTACCATTCTGTGATTCTGTGATCATTATCACACCAGAAAAGAAAGAAGAGACCAAGGGTCAGACACTCACATAACTTTATCTAAGTCAGCGATAAAGATGTGTTTAAAATTTATAAGTGAATGCAACATGTATCAATACTGATATGATGTGACTGGAAGATATTTTCTGGGTGCATTTGAGATTACTATATTGTTCTTAAATAGAAAGTAATGAATTAATAAAGCCAGTTATCCTAACTACAAGTATCTGTAAGTATTTAAAATATTAAAATTAATTTCAGGGCCTCTTAAACATATAAACATTAGTTCTATTAGCTCCTATCCTCTCCACTGTTGTTCTTCATCCTCAAGGTCTTTAAATAACAGAAACCTTTATGTACAATAAAACATAGTATAAAAACATTAGTCTTTGTACAGTAAAGTGCTTTTTAGAAATGGAATTCAACATTTGAGTGAGAAAGAAAAAGCACTTTTGTGCTAAGAGGAGTTTTTCTAAATTGGAAAAGTCAAGGGAGCTAAATCTCATAGAAGTGCACCAATACGCTCTATTCTTTGCCTTACACATTACATTATCACCAGTAAGATGTAACCATAGCTAAGAGAAATACGTGATGAGTGAGTGGAACAAACACAGGCTCATCTTTTCCTCTTTTACTGCATGATCTCTGCTTTGTTATCTCTGCTATCCTGATAACAGAATTAGAAGGTAGCGGGAAACACACTTCTATCTGTCAAATAAACACTCAAAACTGTGAATGTGATCATGCAGTAATCTATAAATAACTTATTACAACAGGGTTACTTCCATGACCATAAATGGCACTTGACAATGACTCAAAATGGTGTATTTTCAGAGGGGAAAAAATTGATGTGTAGGGAATTAACTACAGCATTGGTATTGTTAAATTTCAGTCTTGAGTATAAAGTGTACTGTGGCTGGATAAATGTGCTTACTATACTGGCACAAGTTTTCCAGTTGCGTGTATGTAACTATATTGCATGTATTATTAGCAGGGGAAGGAGACCCCTCCGTTTTTCTTTAAATCAGAGATATTTCATATTCAGAGACAAATACTGGCAGTTGCTAAAGTCAGCAAACTGTCACATTACCACTGCTGGAAACATACAAAACAAGACATCTCTTCAACAGGATGTTGAAATAAAGTAATTACCTCTTAATGGTAAATGACACTTTTTCAGAGTACAGTCCTTCTGGCACAGGTTCATACACAGCCCCTACTATCTGCAAAATAAATAACCTACAGTTAATTGAAGAAAAATATTCCATTATTTGTTTGAAGATCCCATATGATTTGTTCCTTGAAAAAAACGTAATCAGTATTACATCATCAGCTCTAACTTGCAAAACAACTTAGAACACATCTTCTTGCAGAATGTCACTTCCAATCAGATATCCATATTAATGTACATAATCACTGTAGATCAAAGAGCTACAATATCTGAATAAGGGAAACATTTAAAAAAAAGAAAACAAACAATGATTTCTTTTTATTTATGATCACTTTCTAGGGTGTAATACCCAAGGCTATAGAAAATCCAATACTATAGTACAGCAAGAAATTTTATATATCTAAAGCTCCTTAGCACCAACACAGTGATAAAAATATGGTTGTCTGAGAGGTAATACTATACTAATACTCACAAGTAATTTTGGCAATTAGAATGGCAAGATGGCAATTCATACAACGATAAACACTTGTGCTCATTCATACATCAGACCAGAGAGTAGTTTATACTACTAAAACCTTAAACATAAATTCTTATGGATCTAGTGAACACACGCAGAAATAATTGGTAGGTTGATCTGGCAAATCTGAATACCTTAGTTGCCAAGGAGAGCATATTGGTGCTGTAAAACGGTGGGTTCAGAGTTGCCATCTGATAAAGGATGCATCCAGCAGCCCAGACATCAGCCTTCTCTCCATATGGCTCACTCTTTACAACTTCAGGGCTAAGTAAAAAGCAATACAACCCACAAGTGTTTAATTAATTCACCTAGAAGCAGGCTTTAAAAAAATTTTAAAAACCCCACAACCCCACATCCAATATTTAGTTAGTCACTGCAATGTATTTTCACAGCAAAGACAATTATAGAACCACAGAATCACCTAGGTTGGAAGGGACCTTTCAGATGACCTAGTCCAACCATAAACCTAACACTGAAAAAAACCCCATCCCTAAATCATATCTCTAAGCACTACGTCGACCCATCTTTTAAATACCTCCAGGGAAAGTGACTCAACCACTGCCCTGGGCAGCCTGTGCCAATGCTTCACAACCCTTTCAGTGTAAAAATTTTTCCTAATATCCAGTCTAAACCTCCCCTAGTGCAACTTGAGGCCATTTGCTCTTGTCCTATCACCTGTTACTTGGGAGAAGAGACCGACCTCCACCTCGCTACAACCTCCTTTCAGGTAGTTGTTTTGTTCAAAAGGTTGGATTTATTTCCTTTACCAAACAAATTATTTAAGTGGAAGTACAATTAATAGCTTTTCCACTTCTACTGCAGTTGTTTTCACAACACAAGTTGTTCATATTTTGTTCACTTGTCCTTCCCACTCATTTCATTCTATAATATCTTTGGACCTCATGGATACAAATGAACTACTGCACTCAGAACTCGTTTACACTGATGGCATTTCAATAAAATGGACTAGTATCACACTCTCTTTTAATTCAGATATCAGAAAGTTTTTAATAAGATTCCTGTATTTAGAATGCTAATGGATATGACTTTGCTATTAATGTGAGCAAACTTCACTCATTATATCATTTTCATCCTCTTAAAACTACTGTAATGTATTCCCTGTGAGGATGCGACATGGACACTCAATAGCCAGCCAAATGACAATTAAAAAAAAAACCACACCAAAAAACAACACCAAAAAAACATTGTGAAAAATCCATTTAAAACAAATGGAAGAAGGCAGTAATTTCAGTTTTGACTCAGTACAAAGCAGACTTCACTTCCTTTTCTTAATTTCCTCAATGCTTTTCATAAACCTGGATGATAAGAGTTTACATTAGTAGGGATATTCTGATGCAAGAGTTCAAGTCCTAGCAGTAAGTAAAGGTCATTATCACATAATGTGTTTTCTTCCACTTAGCATCTTCTCTCTGTAATTATTCAGAGATATAAAAAATACTTGACTCCTTTCATCACTAAAATCAACTTGAAAACCTCCTTGTTTTCCTTTTCCTTTCAGCTTAGAATTTGGAACCACTATATCAACTTCATGATTATACTATTGATATCTTTAGTAAGATGCCTTATTTTGGAGCCAAGAGGTACTGTGCGTTCAATTAATGATGCAGTCTGAATAAAGTATATTGCTAGAAGGTGTGCTGCTGATAAAGACAAAGGGAAGAAAACAGATTTTTAAAATAAATGGGATGAGGTCCCTTAGATAAACTGTTATGCTGAAGATAAATTAAGTGATCTTAACAGAACAGAAAGCCAGAACAGAGGTCACAGTGTGAGGAAGTGAAGGAGACTGACAGGTCACACATTTCTGATAAAATTGATCAAGCAAGATACAGATTCCTGGGTGAAACCTAATCAGCAATTTTCTTTGAATTTCACTGCTGCTATTACATACCCATGGAGGGGAATACAGGATGTTGAACATGGTGCTAGAACATAATACCATTTCTGTAATCAGACTGTCTTTATTCCTCACTGTGACAGTAATTCATTAGAGGACTTTGTGGAAATTTCATTTTTCTGTATTAAATGTATCTATTAGAGCAAACATCAGTAATGTAACTTATCGTATACATGGTGTGCTTGATAAGGCAAAAGCCCTGCCTTCGTAAAGTTCTAAGTATGCTGCTATTCAGAAAAAATGAATCTGACTTGAATTTTACAAACTTTCAGTCCAGTGATAACTTTCATGCTTAAAGAGACATAAAGTTATAACTTAATATTTTTAAATGTCTAAATAATATTAAGATCCCAAACTGAGATTATGCAAGCCAAATCTATGTAACTATATAGAAGTCGCATAGCAGTCACAGAAAGAATAAGCTGAATGCAGTCAAGAGAGAAAACGAAGCAACCATGAGCTAGCTGCAGAATCTTATATTCATGAACTGCAGGGAAGAACCTAGCTTGATGTCCAGAGCAAATAGCAGTCCATTGGGCTGATGACTAGGAAAAACATATACTTGTTATTATTATGAATTGGAAATAACAGAACGAATACAGCGTTGACAGGGGTTTAGTTTTAGCATGGTTTCTTACAAATGCATAATAGCTGGAAGTTAATGAAGTCGTTTGGTCTGCTTATTCATGCTGAAAGACTTCTTGTCCTAAATGCATATCTAATCCTTTTTTTTTTTTAATCAAAACTAGGACTTGCAGCAGAGTACTGCTTGATTTTTTTCTTCCAGAACAAATGTCTTTAGTCAGAACTCTCTGATATTTAGAGCATTAGGATGACCAATACCTTGAATTAATACTGTCCCGTGCTTAAGTACTTGAAATTATGTAAATTAAGTAATGTTTATCTAAGGTGACCATTAAAGTTTTACAAGGAATATAAAATCCTATACTTACATGATGCTATGCTTTCATGGCTAATTAATTCTGCAATTTAGATTTTTAAATAGAATTTTCAAATATTATTTATTTACTTTTAAGAGATGTAGTGAAATCCCTCACCGTGTTCTACAGGCTTGCCTCACCATCTGCTAGTTAGAACTGTGGGTGGGGTATGGTACTTGTTGACTAGCAAAACAGCTCTGCAGTCGAGTTGCATCTTTTGGATCCACGCTGTTGAGGGATGCCAAGCAGAGAAAGTACCCAGTTCTGTTCCTGTACACTGCCACCCACAAACAGGAGGGTGGTGGGAGTACATACGGTTCATCTAATTCAGTTGACAACGGTGTATAAACTGTCACTGTCTGGTTAAGACCAGAAAGAAAGAGTAGAACCAGACTCGGAATTTTATTCCATAACAACCCTACAAAATCAGTCTTAGCCACAAACACTGAAAATTAATTTAAGGGCGTAGCATTGGTGTGACCTTTTTTTGGTTTATTTGTAAGGGCAGGATTCTTTCTATAATTCCTAGATTAAGAGATCCTGATTGGCTGAAAAGGGACAGTGGTGTTAATTCAATTTTTCACAAACAGATGTCCGCATCATAAAATGCATTCAGTGTCAAAATAAAATACATAAAGCTAGAAACTCTAAGACCTGATAAAGAACTTCATTTCCATTGATCCAAGGGCTGCTTGTACTGCCGCGAAGCAGCAGTACTGATGCTATATTCTATGATATCCACAGTCTTGGATATTAAAAGAGGCAACAGATACTTATATAATTAGTCATTTAGTTCTTGCAGTTAGCATCTTCAAGATAATCACTTCAGTTTTCCTCTAGGTTTACAAATCACTGCTCATTTCCAAATTATGTATATTCAAGCTGAAAAAGCTTACTTCAGCAGCATTGTTAACTATAGGAGAGTCCTTCACCAAACAAACGTCCATAGCATAAGCAAGACTAAATTCTTCTAAATGAAAGACACAGAAATACATGCACAGAATAATTCTCCAAATTCTCAGCACCCTTGAACAGACAGTTTTATAACTGTTTATCAGAAAGTTCACTCTTGCTCAACGTATCAGCATTGCTTTTATATTTATTGCCTTCTATGCTAACAGCCTTAAAATGAGTCTTGAATTTCACTAAGCCATTGCTTAATCCAAAGAGTTATCTGTTTTTATATCTGCACCACTTTTGCAAAACTAAGCAGCTATTTTAAATACAGAAGATAGCTTTACATACTGCTCCAGATTTTTAGTTGGTATTTTTAAAAAAGGAAAATCAAATCTTGTCAATATTTGTGCTGCTTGTAAAGTGGTACCATTTCACCAAATCATCTCTACATGGCCTCAGAGAAGTTTTTGCAGTCAAGATTTCAGGTACAATTTTTTTCTCACTGATGTAATTTTGTCATGGTTTTTATTTAAGAATACTTTGAACAGAGATTTACAGATTGTCCCAATCTGAATCTGCTACATTAGTACTATCACATACCTATATAAAAGATGACTATTCTCACCAAATTAGCTCACGTTCACATTAGTTATTAGTGGATAGAAGTTCCAAAATTAATGAAGAAGTCCTGAATTTGGAGGGTGAAGAAAGGGGAAGCCGAGGGAATGATGTTTTTCAAAACAGCATTAATTTTCTAGACCTTCTAAAGCTTCTAAGAAATGTCAGCAATCTCAGGCTGGCTTTACATGGGACGCAATCAGTGATGGTTTCCCAAGCTGCACAGAATTTCAATAAGCCACTCGTGACTTGTCTTGGTACAGTGTTCACTGGTTAAACCAAGTGCTTCTGACAGGTGTAAGAACAAGCTGGTACATGTCATCCTAAAGTATGAGGAGTATTTTCAAATGAGACACGATTTCAACTGGGCAGTAACGGATTAAGTAAAATAAGAGCGATTCTTCAAGACTAACTGCCAAAAGAGGTGATGGCTATAATGAAAGAGTAAATAAGTAAGAAGCATACACCACTGTAGAAGATTTTAACAATGACAGAGTTATTGCTTTTAGTCTTTATCATTCTTTCGATTAATTATTTAAAGTTTGATAGAGATTCCTGTGGTTGGTGGTGGTTATACAAGCACTCATGCCTAGAAAACATATCTAGTTCACAAAGCAACTCAAGCTGCAAAAAGTTGGAGGCTAGCAAATTATCAAACATGCTTATCCCATTCTTCCTTCCTTATGGATATTGACTTACTGCCACTGTCGGAGACAGGACAGTGGGAGAGATGATAGACAAGAAGTTTGCCATATACTGATAAACCTTTTTTTCCTTTGGTCCCAAATAATAAAAGAGTCTCTGCAGCTTCTATTAGCTTCAGATATCCAGATATCTTTGTTAAGATACCTATAAATTAATACTTGCTTGTAATGACTAGCCTTTTTAGCTGCTGGCAGAAATCATCAAAGGGACTTACGCAATCTTTGCCCCTATAAATGCCACAATTCACTATAAAAAAAGAGAATGCCATTCTCTGGGCCAGGCTAACCAGGGATTTCTCCAGTAGTATCTTTAAAACCTTCAGAGGTACAGACTACACAACCTCTCTGGGCAGCCAGTTCTACATTTGACTGTTATGATGGTGAAAAGAAAATTGCCTTACATCAAGTTAGAATCTCTCATGGTGTCTATTTTCTCAGGAAGGGGCCAAGACCACCAATTTCAGTACAAAGATTGAGAAAATCAAGGCTATGTTTGTGTTTGGGAATCATTTTTATATTTGTATGGACCAGGTGGCACCTTTTCATTTTACTAAACTACTGCAGGATAATTTGTGAGTGTTTGGAGACCAGTGTGAAAAACCACAGATCTACTCTATAATCAGTTCTCTGAATCACAGAAAGAGGGAAAAAAAGTTAAGGAGATTAAAAAAAAAAAAAA
>VXBO01005894.1:0-80839 GCA_013400135.1 Rhinoptilus africanus
TACCTTCCAAGTGGAAAGTCTCAAACTCTAGGATCACCAGTGACTCTGGTCCCCCATCTATGATATAACTGCAGTTCAAGTTGTTATCATACTGACTAGGGTATTTAGGAGAGACGATATGACCTGCAGGGCTGGTGAAATTTACTCCACATTCTGCAAACATAAATAAATAAGACATATAATAAACACACAAAACATAAAATAAAACCATAAAACATAAAAAACCCATAAATGAATAATACAGGTGATAACATCATTCCAGTTTTGCAGGGAGAAAACCAATAACGTACACAAGGACCTCATCTCTCCTTAAGAGGCTGGTCAAAAAACCAGGGAGAGTAGTATATATCATGATGGCAAAAGCAGGTCTTGAATACACACAGAGCAGCATTTTTGGGAAACACAGGGCCTTCTCACCTACAGTCTCACACAGTATCTTGGAATGTCTTCGATAAAACCAGGCCATAGCCCCTCAGCCCACTGAACAAAACTGCCGTTCTTACGGCTTTGGAGCCTGAACATTTCAAAATCCCTTAGTACATATAAACATCGCTGAATTGGATGGGGGGTACTGGGGCACATCAGCAATTTAGCCTCATTTGAAAATGCCTATGTTAGCCCAAATTACTGCAGTTTCAGCATGTGACTTGAAAAGAAGAACAGAGATAAAAATTCTAAAGGAAGAGCAGATAACTTTTCCTTTTTAAGAAGATTACAGCTTTGGCTTCCATGCAGTTTAACTACAGAGAAACAAATTCTTAAAATTTAAAGCCTATTGATTTCTTTTCAGCACACTGAAAAGGCAAAGGTGGCTAAGAATAACTACAGACTTATAGCTGCATGGAAGATCTTTGGTGAGTCCAACTCTGGAGCACACAGTAGTTCCATTGCGTTCAGTAAGGTAACTCTTGGTTTCAAAAGCAAGGCAGAGGCTTCAGTGCCTTGTTGGATGGAGGTCTGAATTGCTACACACAGATCAAACTAATCCAAAATGGACTAATAAAGCATCCAGCTGGCTTTAACATTACTTACTGCTTATAAAAGATGCAGAGAAACCTGGCCCAGGAGCATCCTGAGACTGAAATACTGTAGTTATCACATTGTCTGGAGCAACAACAGGATCAGGAGCTGAACTTCCACATCCTGTGGTTAACAAAGCTGCTTCTTCTTCATCATTTCCTCTCCACACCTGAGAAGCCCAGATTGGAAATTATTCAGTACTTTTGAATCCCATGTATTTTGCGGGACCCCACCAGGAACTACATGTGCAATTGTTCTTTCCAAAGACTTAGGGTAGGATTCATCTCACACCAAATATTAGAGATCTAAATTGGAGCTAATCACTCTTCATTCACTTTCCAGCTAGTGGAGACAAAAAGACTTCTCCAAGGAGTAAATCGCAGTGAATAACTTTTGTTGCCAAGGACCTCGGAAGGGCATCTGGAGGTCATTTGCTCAAATCCCCGCTGATAGCAGGGCTAATGTAGATCATGTCCAGGGAACCAGAGAAAAGCATTTTATGCACATCATTACCTACCTCCATTTTGTCTCTACTAACTTATCTCCATACACCCTCTGAATATGAATATCTGTGTATACAATGAATTATTAAATGCAATCCTTCTATTATTCATAAGTCGATAAAAAACAACTCTGTCACGCTAGGGTAATAAAGAGGCATCAAACTGGAAGACCTGGATCCTTAATATCTAGTCTTGCTAATAAAAACTTATTCCCATTTTTGTTATGTTGCATTCACTTATTCAATTGCAAGTATCAAATCATGTAGAGAGTCAACAAAAGAATACAATCCACAAAAATATAATAAAGAAAAATACACATTTTTAAAATATTACTTCAACTGTACTAATAACCAATTTAAGTTCTAACAAACCANTAACGAACCATGCATTCAAGAAACAGATGCAGGTTTAGGTAGGTATTTAAGTGAAACACTCTTCAGGTAATTACTTAAACATGTACTTGAGGCTCACAGTTTAAGCACTGAATTTCAACACACATTTAAAATGAAACACGGGCATAAATGTTTGATGTTTCTGAGTGTTTAAATAATTTCCTGAATCAGGATGTTTATTGCCAAGGATTTAAAACATCTGCTTTAAGAAAAAAGAAACAATTATTTACTCTAATAATAAATCTATTTTCTGTCAAGGTGAAAAATTTTTTTACTGGCTTTTTATGCCAAAAAATACATTAAAAATAAATAATTTTTGATTTTTAAAATAATGCATTTGAAAGAAGTCTAGTGGAACTAGAACAGCCACATGAAATTGTGATTGCTCTAAGCAACCATCCTCGAAAGGGTTAGCCAAGGGTTAGCCTGTAAGTGTAGGAATATGAGTCACCTCATTCATCTGTCCAGGTGTTTGAGGCCATGGATGCTCAAAGGATTAATATAAACAGCCTATGGCCTGGCCAAGATCTTGCAAAGTCACTATTGATTTTGGATTCCTCTTTTTTGGCTGCTCAGCTTGGAATGAATGGGAGAAACTTACACCTGTTCCACACTTTTTCATATCCAGACACCCTCATAACATCTCACACTGGACATTCAGAAATGGAGGTGGACATCACCAAAAATTTCAGATTTTCCTCTATGGAGAAAGTCTGCAATTGACATAGTTTTGACCATGTCATTCAGGACAGTTTAGAAATTTGAAATAAAAGCACCTTTACTGGGTGGCATTAAGACCTTCACATTAGTGAAATGTATCATAAAATATTACATCAAATAATCAGAGGAGCAGGCTATGAAAAGACAAATCTCATAGTATTTTTTTCCAGAGACTTAAAAAATGAGTGCAACTGAGGTTTGTAATTTAGTAAGTATAGATCAGATGTACAGCTGCTCAAGTCTTCCTA
This sequence comes from Rhinoptilus africanus, assembly GCA_013400135.1. NCBI lineage: Eukaryota > Metazoa > Chordata > Aves > Charadriiformes > Glareolidae > Rhinoptilus > Rhinoptilus africanus. The sequence goes on from VXBO01005894.1 coordinate 2,884, forward strand.
CATGTTATCAAATTATGTTTGCCCTTTATTTCAAGTGGGAGTTGAACAGCTCTGGAGAAAATGAGCACAAAACCACTGAACATATGCCAAATGCCTGAGAAATTCACTGAAAAATTCAAAGCATGTCCACTCCATTCTATTGCTCTGAAAACAAGCGGCTCTTGAAAACATATGAAAGATAAGAACGCTATCTTTGTTTTTCGAGATTAAAAAAAAGAAGGATTAGTGTAACTTGGACAGCTTATACACATATTAAGAATCTTTGTAGAATTACAATGCCACATTCCCGTTTTTTTACTCACTGAAGTAATTTAAAAGGTCTTTTCATTACACTATATTTTCTCATTATTTCCTGGTTATGAAGTCATATGTACTTTTTTCATATTTTTCTTTTTTGTGGCAGCATGTAGGGTGATGGGACCCTGCTGGAGGTGGAACCTCAAGAACTGATTAAAAATATATACAAGCCAGTTCTCAAGGCATAAAGAAAACTGACTGACTACAAGGACTTCAGCTTACATTTCCTGCATTTTGTGCATTGACAATCCTGAACGTGACAATTGCAAAACAGAATTCTGCAATCGTGAGTTCTTAAAGCACTGCTCTCCTGATCTAATGCCAACAATTATTTTACCTTTACATAACTGCTTTGGCAGCTTCCATTGCTATCTGGAATCTGGAAGTTACTGTGGAAGTTCATCTCCAAGTGTTTACTTTCATGCGTAATGATGGTCCATGTGCATCTGCTGTTCATGGGAAAGTTTTGAGGCCAATGAGGAGACTTGATCATACCATTATCTGAATGAATGATCCCACCACATCCTGGAAATAATAGCAACAGGTGGAGAAATGTTCAAATATTTCCTGTTAGTGTCGGCGTTCAATGGCTGCTTGCTTCTGTGGCTGCAAGAGTGAGAGAGGAAAGCCCTGACACCCATTCAAACTTCATTTACCCTTCTTTTTATTGATTTTCCTTCTCCCACCCCTGCAGCAGGCAGGTAGTTACACTCTAGAGAAGGTCTCTCTTTGTACTTCACTTTGTCCTCTTCATAAGCTCCTTCTCCTTGCCAGTTCATACTCTTTTGCTCTGGTCCATCTCTATACAATTAGGAGTGAGTATTGCTTAGAGAGAAAGGGTCAGAAATTCCTTCCCACACCCCACAGCATGCATGCCATGACTGACAGCCATTCAGAAAAGCACCCTAGGGAAAAAACCATAATCTACTGCTAATCCTTTTTCCTCGCTCTGCAACATGCAAACATTGCAGTTCCAAATATGAATCTACTCAAGCTACATCTGTTTACTCAGGGCAAAATAATGACTTCTCCTCCAGCACAGGCAGCCCTGTGGATCTCTGTGGGACTATGGAGAGGTCTGGAAAACATGCCTTCAAAAATTGTTAACAGATTCATTTATAAGCGGGGATAGCTGGTCATGGCTCTGTGGCAGCTCATGTTCTTATACGTAATAAGTATAGTTAATTTGAAACATACTTGCAAATACCATGCCAAGAATAATTTACTAGGGCTATGTGTACAGTACAAGCAACCCATTATAATTTCAGAGACGATGCAGTAAAAGGATGAATAAAGAGAAAAAAAAAGGTTTATAACATTCTACTTTTTCCCCTCTTGATTAAAAAAAATGTATACTTGCTTTAAAAGGAAAATTTTCTTTTTCATTCTTCTATGTTAGAAATGGCAATTGTGTTTAGAAGGATATGAGGCCAAGTTTTGCTCACACATACAGAATGTAAACCCAGAGATTCTCAGCGGACAAAGGAGAAGAAAGCCGAGGAAAGGAAACCAGGTATATAAAAAAAGAAATTTCTTTCAGAGAGAGAATACTGACTATGCACACTGCATTTGCATGCTAATGTCTACTACATCATTGAGGAGCGGCCTTCCTTGCATGTGAAATCCCAGTGACAACAGGGAACAGTGTCAAAATCCTGCTTAAGTGACAGTTCACACAAGCATAGATTATTGATATGTTTAAGAAGACACTCCATCAACTGAGTGTGTGAATATTTCTAGGCCATTAACTGATGCAGGTTTGCAGCTGGAGGTGACAGTGGAGAACAAGTTGCCTGCTCTGCACTGAGGTATGAAGGCACAATGACAGCACATATACACTTGCCTTTAGTCACCTCCTGAAGGGCAGAGTGCAAATGGTGAGATAACTTTTTTTTTATTTAAATCCAGAGAGATGATAATTTCAGCAGAGTGAAGGTAGGTTTTTTAAATGCACCAATTCAATCCTGTGTGATTATCACCTTCAAAAGTGTACCAACATCTCCACTAAAGCGGAAGAGTTTCAGGCTGTTGTCACATGTGCTCTTTGAGAAGTTCTGTCTGCCTCTCTGTTTTGAAACTGCTCTCTGTCTAGTTTTAAGTGTTTAAACCAAACCAAAGCATGAAACAATTATTATTCAAGAAATTAAATGTCTCATAGTCACTGGTAATAGATACCACTGCTGGGAGGATCATGGGCATGGTATCAATTTACAGACATCGAGAAACTACCAGTGGGAGGCTTAAAAAGTACAAAATCAGTTGAAATGTGAATTCATTGTGTGAGATCAGGCGACGCTGGTTTAATACTTGACTTTTTTAGTGCTGGCTTCTCTCAGGATTGCTGAAGATGTTGGTGTGTATTTCTTCTGTTCTTTAATGCAAACTTAATTAAAGAGGAGGAATCCTATTTCTGAAAAGTGCTATATAGGCATGATGTACTGTTAGGTTAGACCTGACAAAATGAGGTGTTTGTTTCTCTTACCTAGAGATTCTGCTGTCCATGTTGCATAAAAGCCACCTCCTTGAATTGAGTGATCAGAGTTAAAGATGACAACTAGCTTGCTGGAACCAGACCGAATAGTCCCAGGAGATGTGGTTCCACAATACTTTCCTATGACAGGAGACCCAGGGGAGCCACCATTCAGGATAGTAACAGAGTCCCACTTACAAAGTGAATGATTTTCAACGTGGAAGGCTGTAAAAGTAAGCTGCAACACACAAAAGCGACATTCAGGAGCTAACACCAGCCACACCAGCGGAGGGGTTAGAGCAATTGCAGCCAGATCCTGTAGCCACCCTAGCACAATGGTATCTGGGTATGCTCAGAAATCCAACCCTCACTTCACCTTGATGCTTTCCTGCAAGTATTGCTTGGAGTCTTGCCCCTGTAACTAACAGCAGCTACTTAGCATGAAGACAGAAATGGAAGAGGAATGCACAAGTTCAAAACTGGCATTATTGGGACTTAACCATATGTTTGAAGCTAAGTATGTGCTTCAAAACGGCCTTGAATATGCACTTTCCTGCTCTCAAGGCTTCTGGTCATGAAACCTGAAGTTGCACATTCAAATGTAAGTAGCTATGTAAGCAGAAAGCCTTGGATTTTTTTTCTTCCTATTATTTCGTAATCAGAATACTTAGCAGTAGCTGAAAATAATGCTAGTTCCCATTAAATCAGAGAGTAACAGTTGCATGGCTGGTTCCTGTGGGCCTGGATGTATCAAGTAAATAGACTGGGCTGGGCAGGCAGCTTCTGACCCTGTCTCCCTCCCGCACTGTCGCTGTTTGCCCTTGGAGGGATACGTACATGGGTGGGATTTCCAGTTCAAAGATTTAGATTGCTGATCCAGTAGACTCCTGGATTTGTTGATGCTGAAATATTCATGGACACTAATGAGTGCCTGGCCCTCTTCCAGTAAGTTTTTTTTACCCGTTCCAGGATTGAGATCTTTGTGGAAAAGTTTAGCAAATACACAGTACTTCTTCCTGTAACTTTGGTGTGTATTCGTTTCCAAAAGAACTCTTGCCTGAGGCAAAGACCAAATACAAATTTAGCTCAAATGGTTTAAGTTGGAACTTTACCAGCAACTGAAACTGGCAGCTTATACTGGAAAAGGTTAGTCTGCCTTCACTGAGGGGGCTGCTAATCAGTCCTTTTAAAACATAAATCTATTTTCATCTGATTAAGATTAGTTCTGCTTTAAACAAATTTTTGGATTAAATAGAAAAGTTGTGTTCTACTAAAATAATCATGTATTGCCTGAAGTAAGTACCTAGGAAGTGGTGAGAATATCATGCAGCAGAACAGTTAGGACAATGGGTTTGCATTTCTAAGAAACACCTTTGTAGTTCTAAATAAGGAAAATATGATAGGGAAATTAGTGAAAGACATTACATACGAAAATCTGCAATATGTTTTTACAAAATTGCTTTTCAGATATTTTTCTGACCCGGACTGCAAGTGTTGCTGATTGGACTCATTCTCCAAAAGATAAGTCAAATAACTCAGTGAGTGAAGTTTAGCACTGCTTGGCCATAAACGTGCTTAAATTGGTCTCTCAGCAGTTTGGCTCAAGAAATTAGCACCTCAGGCAGTCCATTAATAGTTACTGGGAAATAACAGTAGCATCTCATTGATGTAATCTCTACCTGCAAAATCATATTATCTTCCAGACTAACCATTAAGACATGAAAGTAACTTTCTGGTGGCTTCTAAATTTTCTGCAGAGATGAAAAAACTTCAGACTTATGTTTATTCCCATGATAGTAAGAATATCCATGCACACCTAATAGCATGAGTTATTTTAGTTTCCCCAGTATAGGAAGTTATTGTTTAAAGGAGAAGTCTGTACTATGTTTTGAGGTAAAGTTAGACTAGAATCATTCTGCTTTTCAAAAAGCACAATCCAGTTTGGTTGTGTTATCTTCGTTTCCCCTTCTTTCTTAAGTAAGGCCGATGGGGAGACACTTCCTCCACATTTCTGATTTTCCAAATTGTCTAAAACCTGTTCCTAAAGACTCAGAGGGTGCTTCTCATACTGCCAGCTGCCCACACAATCATGACATTGTGTTACTCACAGTGATGGTTTCACCTTCAGGGGCTTCCAACAACCAGGAGCAACGACTCAGGCTGCTGTAAGGCTCTGGGTAGTTAGGACTTGAGATAACTCCACTTTCACCTGATTGTATACCACCACAAGCTGAAGAAGAAAAGTAACATTTCCATACATGTTAGGAACTATAATCAAATGAGTGAAAGATTATTCAGCTTGTAATAGTACTAAAATATATTTATGTTGGACTGATATAGGTAAGGATGAACAATTTATCTGGAAAAATCCAAGTTTTAAAATCTTTGTCATTGAATAGTGAGTAAACAGATGCAATGACCTTGAAACTTTGCATTTATTCTGATACTTAATATAGCTCTGCAAAACCTTTGCCAGAGGACACTTACAGCTGCCTCTTCCACCTTATCTCCCATTTATTTATCTCAGACTCCTAAGTAAACCAGTGCCATTCTTGGACCAACACAATCAACTAAAAAACCCGCTGATGTGTCTGGATAAGAACCAATGCTAAATTCAGCTGTGACAGGAAGAATAGTTGTGCTGGCAGGCAAATGGTGTAATTTGCACTGATATGGCTTTAAAGTGGATTTCAAAACGAGTGCAAGGGTTCAAGTAGCAGAATGCATTTCAGCCATGCTAGCACTCTGGAGGCCTATTTGAAGAAACTCAAACTTGGCTGGTGTTACCTGTTACACTCCTAGTCCCAAGAGCAACCAGCTGTTCTGAGTGTTGCACTACATTGCAAAAACTCAAATGCGGTTCAGGGAATGGGAACAGTGAGGCAGAAAATAAATCTGAAAGTTCAATTGCTAACATATGTTTGCTCTAGATGGATATAAATAGTGGCAGGCACTGTAACTTTTGAGGACTTCTTTGAGAGTTGATCCCATAGTGTGTGCACTCAGTATCACCAAATGAATGGAAACATTCCCCAGAAGTGTCTCAGTCTGTACGAGCAACAGCCTATCAAGCCATTTACCTTCAAACGTGTAGTGGGCCAAGAATCCTTTATCTTCTGTGTTTTCATCGCTAACAAAGTGTACCCAGATCTGGGGGGCAGCTATGACTAGTGGTACAGATGGTGCAGCCTGACCACAAAGTCTGGCTATCAGCTCTCCATCAGCATCCCCTGAGTAAACATAGAAAAAAAATACACTTTTTGAATCCTAAAAGACCTACAATAACATAAAGGAATATATAGGGCAAACATGCATTCAGTTTTGTGTTGACTGGAAAACAGAGAAAAGTACATATCACACTTAATAACTGATTATTTGTTATGGGTATAGGTAAAGTGCTGCAGTTCATTGCTGGGATCTAAATCTTGACAACAAGGAAATTCTCTCCAAAGTTGTGTTAATGATCCTTTTAATATCTTGGGCTCCTTCTCTCCCCTTCCTGCCAACCTGCACATTTCCATTTTTGACCCATCAGACCTGAAAATACAGAAATTGCCCTAAAACTGCAGATGTTTTGGGGCAGAACAGTGGGAAGAGATGGCCCAAGGACCTAATCACATGGAAGCCTATGTGTTTGTGACATCCTTATTAAAAGCCAAGAAGGATTTTGAGTTTTCTACCATATAGGGAAGTGCTTCATCCATGAACAAGCTGTCATTGCTGTATTAACAATGGGCATCTCTTTCCTCGGGACCTCAACATACTGTTCTCTGTGTGGCAAAAAAATGCTAGCATTTGCTCAAATCTCTGAAACCTAAAAGGAAAGCACAACGCAGGCCATTGTGCTTCTGTGATGCTGCGTGTTTGTTCATGTTGGGGTAAGCTCTTATCCATCATGTTGGTAGAAGTAACAGATTCTGTTTATTACTGGTATATTCTCAGGAGAAGGAAAATAAGTGTAATGGTGTTCCTCATGACATCCAGGCAATGCCATTCCTAAGTCTGCTTCTCTAATAACAGCGGGCTGCTGGTCTTAAGAGTCTCCATTGAAAAGCAACTCCTAGCTCCACGCAGAGTGGCAGGCTGTTCTTGTGAAGAAGGCACTAGAGCAGGAGGGAGAAACTTTGGGCATTCTTCAAAGCCCTTTTACGGTTATTCCAAGTAACGTGGCTGAGTAACTTTACATTTCTGTCATAGACAGTGACAGAGACACCATCTGAAATGCCTTGAAGCACAGGGATAAAAGGTGACATATAATAAAATTCTATTAATGTAAATTACACAGAAAAATGCTAAAGCCTGTCTTGTTAACATGCACTAAAAGTGATACTGAGCTGTAGAAGCAGAAGGCATTCATGATAAGTAATGATTTGAGAAAAAATACTAATAACTGCTTTGAGCATTAAAAGGGAAGTGTACTTTTTCTTTTTTGCACTTCATATGAGGTGATTGACTATGTGACAGATGTGACCCAGGTTACTCAGTCTCTACAGTGTGACGCCAGTCACTGCTTTCATGAATGGCCAGAGATCTAGACTGTTAATAAACAGAAAAAGTAAACAAAAAGATTGTGCTGTAAGATTTGGTTCAAACTGAAGGCAATGGTTTGAAAGACAAAATCAAGAGCCTTTCACAAAAGCCAAAAATCAGGAGTATATTTCACTGTAGCAACATGCTCAGCTGTACTACAATGTACAGACTACATGCAAGAACTTGATAATTTAATAGCTTAATATAAAGCCTTACCCTAAGAATTTTGAGATATTTATTTTATCTTTTTAGATTAAATATTTCTCAGTGAATATACAAAGTCAATTCTGCTTTTTTTTTTTTCTTTCTGTACCATTAAGTGTGTTGCATGGATAACTCAAAAGAATTTTACACATCTTAGCTTCATTTGGGGTCTCTCAGGTGACTTACTGATGAATTGAACCTTTCCCCAAATTCACATCTGCTGTGTTGAGAGTCTTAAACAGCCTGCCCAAGTTTAGTGATATTCTGTGCTATTTGCATCTCAGTGCTCATTAAATGTTACTCGTCGGCATACGTAGCTGAATTGGGGCATTCTGCCTTTGACAAGAGAACGGTTGTGAAACTGAAGATCCATTAGTATGGCCAAAATGAACATTACTATTTAGATGACAACCTGTGTAGAGCAAAATAAGATGACATTTTTTCCTCTTTCATTGGATTGTATTGCCTGGAGGCCTGAGGTTCAGAATAAAGTGAGAGCAGTGGAAACTGATGAGTAACGGACCAAATATTTTATTATTTCTTTCTCTGAGTCCTCTTTCTATTATTTTGGAGCTCCAGTGCATCCGTAGGAGGGAACTGTTAGGCTACACAGCTATGCATGCTTTGGCTGTACACAGGACAAGCTGATGCTACACAACCAAGAGCTCTTGGTCAAATGAATGCAAGTAAGGATGTATGAGATTCCTGCTCTCAATCCCCCCACACCTTTTAGAAGTGATTTCCTGGTAAATTACAACCTGCTCTCACTGGGACTCACAGATACAGCCATTCAGTGAAGAAAACAGCTAGAGCTTTCATACTACACTTGACATTAGCCGAGTGACTTTCATATGCCATTTCCAGTTGCCTGTTCTTATGGATAGATGAAGATGCTCAAATATGCAGAGATATTAGTGGTGCATTAATCCTGTGATTGTTTTCCTTTAAAATGCTTTAGTCTATATTTCGTGATGCAGTGTCACAGGAAATACGGATTTGGTTTTGGAGAATCATCTTTTAGAGTACAAAAGGGGACTATGAAGTGGGTATGCAGCCCAGAGGCTATGAATAATTAAAGCATTCTTTACTCCATTCCTGCTGTCCCTGGAGAAATTTCAGGAGCAGGGAGAGAACGGGCTGTGGACCAAATAAATTGTTTTGATGACCCCAACTTCTCTTGACTGCCATCTTTCAAGGGAGATGAAGTGAAATTTGTATTGTTCCTTATAAAGAGAGCGTCAGTTGTGTATTCCAGCCACCAAAACAATTTATTACCTCAAGATACCTATCCATTTTTCCATTTTCTCCCCTGAAAGAAAGGGGCCAAATCCATTGCTCTGGCAGTGAAATCCCATCCTTGGTCTAGGAGGCAACATGGAAGGCGTGCATGAACACTCTCAAATGTTCAGATCCTACAACAATCACTCTCTGCAAATATATATGAACCAGATTTGGCACAAACACAATTGCACAACTGGAATCTTGACGGGCTTAATCCAGTCTCCTGATGAACATACAAACCTATTCGTAACTCTAGGTAGTCATACTGGCAGTCCTGGTGACGTTCCAAGTGTAAATCTTCGAAAGAGATATATATGGATGAATTATAGTGGGAGGGGTTTTCAATGCTCCATTCACAGTTCAGGTTACTTGTGTAGTTTTTGACTCCGTCATAGCCAGGAGAAGAGAAATTCCCACCTCCATATCCCATCAGGGTTCCACCACAGACTGCAGAAACAAAATATAATTTCTTTAAAAATAGTAATAATTCTTGTTTATTCTTGTTTATTCTTGCCCATGTTCATTCTGAAATGCATATGTCAGCAAGCATATATACCGATTAGATCAAAACCTTTTCCATCTTCTTCTTTTTTCCAAATTTACGGATGTGTACAAGGGAATTCTCGCCTAGTGTCCTAGAATTTATTGGCAAGCCTTTAAAAACACGTGTAAAGCAAAGAAACAACAATTTTTCACAATATCAAATGAAATATTTCAGCAGCACCATCAATAAAACAAGCATTATTTAACATTGTGATAAAATCCCACTGCAGCTCCAGTTCGCTGCTGCTCAGCCCTACCTATTACCTAATTCTAGATTCAAGAGAAGATTTTTCTGGAACATACTCTCAAGAGCAGTATGATACTACAGTAGGATGCTTGGGGGTGGAGGTGGAAAATCAAAAGACTCAAGGCTGTAGTAGTAATAAGGCTTTGCCAGCTGCCTCCTCTCAGGAGGCTGAGCTTGCAAAAGTAGGTTAGCTGTACTCTTTCACAAGCTGCAAGAAATTAATCACCCCCCTGAGTAATAAGGAAGCACTTGAATTATTCAAATTGTCTATGGCACTATGCTTTTTGGAATAAGGCCACTTCAGACTATCTCTTACTCAAGACAAAGTACAAAACCATAAACCAGTACTGAGAATAAGGACTGTGATCCATAAGAGAGGTTGTTCTTTCCATTTGAAGTTTGATGTAACAGGCACATGAAGTCCATAACTCCCAGAGATTCCATATTTTTTCAAGTCCTTTCAACTAATTAAAGATATGTATCTACTCCCACCCAGAGATGTAAGCAAGAAAAAAAAACATTATCAGAGACTTGTTTTCTGTTTAGGTCCTTTTTTTTTTTTTTTTGACATGTACCAGTACTTTAGCTATGAAATGACTCACCAAAGATCAGTCACTTAATTCAAAAAAACACGCTACCTGCATCTTCACTAGATGTGTATGAGACACTGAAGCCTCTGGTTGCACGGGACATATCTGTTACCAAAATGACTTTCATTGTGTTTCCAGAGGATTTCACCTCGGTGCCTGGATTTACCTCACCACACAGCTTGGCCAGCCGGGGAGAGTTCTGTGTGAGGCCATTGTAAACCTGTTGGGTCAAAATAAACTCTTATGAGATTGAAATACAGTCTTACAAGCATCTCCTGTAGGATTTAACAGTGCTTCACATCTTTAATACAAGGTTCACTCATGTTCCTCACATCAGCTTAGTTCCCATATCTACTCAAAAGCTTGGAACAAATCTCCATTGCCTTGAGTGGATGAGGCTCTGCAGTAAAACATCAAAAAGACCTTGCTTATTTTGGCGAAACACAAGCATATTCCCTCTCTCTCTTTGAAAGAAACAACCAAACCACAAACCAAACAGAAACTGAAATAGGTTGATTGGGAAAAATACTGTATTTTAGCTCAATATTTATATCTTGAATCACTTAATAATGCCAGCTACTGTTCATATTCACTCCATTTCAAATTACCATCTTTGTATTCTTGTCAAGGCCAATATCAGCTTTATCAAAATGTCCTACAACATATTAAGTGCTGGTGGGCATTTTTAATTAATTCAAACATTTCACTTTTTGATGATCCAGATGTATTTTGATCAGTTTCTTTCATACAGCCTTTAGCCTAGGAGTTAATTCCTTATTTCCAGTACTATCTCAGCAGTGCAAGTGAGGCAGAAATGATGTTTCCCACAGAGATTTGGAATATGTTAGAGTGCTGAAGGCACAAAAGCTGACAGCACTGATCTTCCTTTAAGAGATCATTACTTCATTAATCAATAAAAAGCTAGCTCCCCATGGTCTGTCTAAAGCATCTGTGAAGGAAAACAGGAGAACAGCATTTACAAATCACAAGGGAGAGCTACTTCCCCCCCTCATGCTTGTGCATGGGCTAGCTTCTGATCACACTGAAGCTCATTCCTGTTTTTGCACGGCTAATCTGAGCAAATGGAAAACTAAAGTAGATCTCCTATTCCTGCAATTTCATAGAGGAATCATGTTTTTGAGACATTTGTATGTTGGACCAGGTCCAATTCTGTGTGCCAGGTTTGATTTTATTTTATTTTTTTTCCTAAATAACCAAAAATCTAAAATAACCATGACAAAATTCCAATCTATCTTTTTGGACATGGGGTGGTGATAAAGAGGTAGAATTTCCTGGGGTTCCCCTATCTTTTTTCAGAGTATGCAAGGTCCAACAAAGTAGTAGCCATTTGTTGTAATCTCTGGCTTTTTATCTTTCTTTTCATTATTTTTCCAATTGACAACATTAAGTAACAACAGCAGTAACAACTTCCAAAGTCACAAGAGACCTGGCACTGTCTGCTGGACTTTGTGTACACAGAGAAGAGACATTGAAAGCTTTCAAAACCCCAAAGCTTTTTTCCATCATTGATAAAGAGCCAATTCCAATGATTTCTTCAAGTCCTCCCCTCTGCCTAGACCATAATTCCAAAATTTTCCATACTGTAAAGCAAGCAGATGAGTCTAGACACCCTACAGAGCTAACTTCTCTCATTTATCTGTCTTCCCCAGATTAAATTATGAGTTGTCTTGAAAGCAGATGTAGACCTATAAATTACATTTCAGCTCTATTATGTCCATTAATGCTCCATAAAGGGATTAGGAAGAGCATTTCCTGCCTTCATGCCCAATACTCACAGCCACGTAATCTGACAAGCAACTCCAGTGTTCTTCGGTTTTCATATCGTTAAAGGTTAGAGTCACACGTCGGCCTTCTTCCACTGTGATCCTCCACTCACACACTCGATTATGTGGGTACAGGTTGGGATAGTTGGGTGAAGTAAATGTTCCAACAGGGGCAGTAAAATCCCCACCACATTCTGAAATACCCAAATATTGGGATACTTCTTAGAATAAAGCATTGATTAAAGCTTTATAGCAAAACAACTTTAATAATGCAAGAAAAAGATATCCTGAGAGCTTGATTTGATATGCCTGTCCTGTCCATATATTTTTCTAAACAGCTACGTTCCTGCCAGTCCTTATCGCTCAGCCATAAATGTAGTTGAATGTTAACTGACCATAGCAGCTCCTTTTAGTCTAATTATTAATATTCCCTTCTCTGAAGGGCTCATGCCAGACTTCAGAGTAACCCACAGGCTTTGATGTCAAGTGATACAAGCCTCTCGCTGTGGCAGGATTGAGATATTTCTGCTTTTCAGATGACTGGGCAGAGCTGCACAGAACAAGCAGGGTCTTACCTTGGGTAACAATGAAGGATGTGTTTTTCCTCTGCTGGTTAACAGAGGTAAAGAAAAAGCTTTCAAGGATTTTAAGCAACACTTTTTCGGTACAGTTATTTTGTGGTTTTCCTGACTTTGTTATGAATATCAAATTGTGCTCTGAGGAAAAAACATTAAAAGTCTTGGGTATAGAGTGCATTTTTCTTCTGAGACTAATGGTATAAATTTACCAGATTACATTTGGTTTCCTTTTAGAACACAGAAATGTAGTTTAATGGAGTGCAGTGGGAGAGTTAGTCCCTTTCCTCACCTTCACAGCCTCCTGCAGAATAGTCTAATCTGTGTATCCACCTGCATTACATTTTTCCTAATACAGTTTCTCTTCTATGGTTGCATAACAGCATCCTGGGAGTGGAATAACATTCTTTGGAAATTTGTTTCCCCCTGTGTTACTGTATTGCAGAAGCAAACACAAAGAGTAAGGAAGCTTCCAGCTGAGCTTCTGAGTGAGCTGGAAAGAGTTAAGAAGAGTTGGCAGGACATTTTTCACGATCATATTTTGGCAGGACAAGCACTGCATGGGCACCAAAGAATGTGAAAGAGAAGTGTGAAGCAGGGATAGGTCTATGTCCTTAGTCCTGATCAGAGCAGCTCCTTGAAGTCGTTGTGCTCAGGAAAAGAGGCAATGGGCACAAATCGAAACACAGGAAATTCCACCTGAACATATGAAAATACTTTTAATGTGAGGGTTGTTGAACAGTGGAAAAGGTTGTCCAGAGAGGTTTTGGAGTCTCCGTCCTGGGAGACATTCAAAACTCGACTGGCCACAGTCCTGGGCAGCTTCCTGTACCCAGCCCTGCTTGAGCAGTGGGGCTGGACTACCTCGTCTCCAGAAGTCCCTTCCAACCTCTCAATAGCTCTGCAGTTCTGTGATTCTGCTTAAAACATATTGGTTAAAAACTATTGGATTTAGGGAGATTTAAGAATACCACTCACCTCAGCGGGACAGAATAACACAAAGGAAAATCATAGCACTTCTTCACCTTCCTCCTCATCAAGAGGGATGTGGGGAGGGTATGTTAGAATGTCCCTGGACTGACTGATGGATAGAAAACGTGTGGAAGAGTGTGCTTCATTGCGTGAGACCTACCACTGATGGCATTATAGCAGGAGAGTGCTTGCCTCTCTAAATTTCAGCTCAACTAAGTAGTGATCAGAGAGCTCTATTCATACTCCCCCAGAGTTTAAATTTCAGAGCAAACACACACCACTCCAAGAATAAGTGATCTACAATATACACTGTACTAGTGCAATTATGGACTGTGGTATATGTTGCTTTCTTGAAAGTAACTTGCAGTCTTACAAATCCAACCTTCAGTACTGGAGTCAAAGCGCAGTCTGAATCCTCGGGCATTGACTGATCCATCAGTCACAAACTTGACATAAGCAAAACTGTCAGAGGTGTCCACAGCATCAGGGAGAGTATTACCACAGTACCTGCCCAACAAATTTCCTGCAAAAATCAGATACAGAAAGACAATTTTATATCAATATATTATGTATCTTTATATTGAAGGACCACTGTCCAATTCAATCAGACAGGCAGGAGTAAACTAGTAAAATCCAGTTTTTGCTGGGAAATAGAAGGGTTTTGTGTGCCTTACTTTGCTTCAGCAAGGAAGGCAGATAGAAGCAAATACTGTACGTTGAAAAGGCTCACTTTGTACCCAAAGGTAAATGCTTTCAGGAACCTCTGGTGAGGTTTTGTAGTAGTATTAGGGAAAGGAAGACAAACACTGAAATAATTTTCAGACCAGAAGCGTTGTATTCTCGGATCTCCACAAAGTCATTTGTGCACTCGGAAGAGTTTTGAATATCTAGGCCTTCTAGTCTGATGGTAAGATAGTGGCCCCTGGGACCCTGCAGAAACCATTCACACAGCAGGTTGTCTTGATAATGAAGCTCAGGATACCCCACGCTTTCAATGATGCCAGTTTGTCCCGTCACTGTCCCGCCACAGGGAGCTGCGAAAGGAAGAACATTGCTTGGTTGATTGAAGGACCTCAGAGAGATGACCTTTCTCCCAAATCAGACCGAAAGCTCAGGCACAACTTACTTGTTCTCTAGCTGTGGTAATAAAACAGGAATTGCCTTCCAGTTAAAAATCTTCCACATTCTCCTAATTCAATGAGTCCTAGTTTGGTTTTTGGTTTTGGTTCTGTCGTGTCCCCCCGCCTTCCATTGCAAGCATCCCTTCCTCTCTGTCTCACAGATTTCAAGGTCGATATCTAATCTCTACCCATGTCCATATTTACCAAAAAATCTTGGACAGATGTATCAGACAATTATAAAAAAATGTAGTTTGTTAAATGTGGATATAAATTTTTTATGACTGACAAAATTTGACTGCTGTTTTGGGCCTACAGCTATGGTTCAGCTATGGTCCTCTTTCCTGCAGTCCCTTCCTGTTCAAATTCCAGTCCTAGTGATGCTTTGGTAATGGATCACTACACAATTTGGGAAACAGCTATTTATTTTTAATATTCCCTCTCCTCACGCAAAGATAAGTTCATAATACTAAGGCTTACAGCAAATAATATTCCCAGGTGGAATTTATTGGATTTTACAGCATATTCAGTGTGTTTGCTAGTTAGAAATCTTTTCATGGCAATAACAGTTGTGTTCATACTGTCTGCTCTTCTGAGCGATCAGTGCTTTTTTCCAGGAAGACTGGCGTACAGCTGAAATACTGTAAATCTGTTATGGATAAATATAAATTGTGGCTTCATATACTAACAATGTTCTCTTGCAAGTTGTTTCATTTTTCACATTCAAAAATATAATAGCACAGTATATTGGCCTAAGCATTTGAGATCTAGCACAATCAGCAAAATTCTGTGTAAAACAATATTGTCCAGTACTTTGCCTTTCAGAAACTAACAGTCCTAGACTTTCCTATATGAGCGACATTAACATAATAGCTGCTATTCTTTGAAGATTATTAACATTATCAAACCCCCAAAAAGTTGCGTATTTCTGAATCTAAACAAAGTCTATTCTCTATTTATTTTAAAAACTTTGCTAGTGTTTTCTAATCCTGTTTTTGGAGCTTGAGAGCAAATAATTTAAAGTATTTCTTTTCCCAGCTGACAAATAATGGTTCTTACTGTTCGTTCATTTTTTCTGTCCATTGTTTTGCTGACTCTGTTTGTCTAGCAGCATTGGTATTACAGACTGATTTACTTTTACAGAGAGAAGCTCCTAATTTGTTCTTCTCCTGACAGCTCTTAGATGATCTTTGCATTCCCCTTCAGGATCCTGCTCATGAAAGTGGCAGTAATTTTGCATGCTGAAAATCAAATCATGTTACATTACTTTATCCACATCAACCTTTTTTGCTACTGCCCCTTTGACAATTGTCTTTGACAAGAGGCTATCCAGTTTTTGTTTCGACTGATGCAGATCTATGAGTGCTTTTCTATTCCTGTTCCCATAATTTTCATCTCTTGCTAATGTTAACCCATCTGATTCTGATGACTTAGCTCTAACACTAATTTAGAGAGGCAATCTCTGTCAGTTCACCTCATAGGCACGATTTAAGCTCTATTATAAAAACCTGACAATTGAGACCAAAACATTCTCTAAAATCAAAGAAATTGATAAATGGAAGCATTACCGATGGAGTATTTAGCATTGAACCCCACGTGCGTGGCACTGCTGTCAGACCTGAACCTCAGGTACATGACAGCTCCTGAGGACCTCTGCAAGCCTGGCATTGATCCTCCACACAGCTTGGCAATGACGGGGGCAGTGGAGTCGGCGCCGTTGCGTAGCTCGAGGTAACTGGAAGTGCAGCTAGAAGAGGAGAGAATTTTCTGTTCATTGTATAGCAGTAGTGGATGGAAATCATTTCAGTATGTACTGAAACCCATGATCTGTAGTGAATTAGATCAGTTTCCATGCAATGTGACCAAGACAAAATCACCAAGTTCATAATCAATGATAGTTATGTAATATTTGAATTAAAAGAAGTGCGAGAAACATTGAGAAAGGTTCATCCCAAGCCCAGTCTATGATCAGATCAGAACTGGCAGAAGCAAGTCCTGGAGAGGAGTATGAATAGCACTGATAAAGTAGTTGTGACCATCTTTTACATATGTTTTTGGCAGCCTCCAGATTCAGCAGATATTCCCTATTAAGCCTCCTTGATGACTGTTGAATTAAGGAACAGATATGACAGATGAAGGCAATAAAAATTCAAATCCCGAGGCTTACTTAGATGGTCATAGAAAGACTAACAGCTTTGCCTTCAGAATGGTGCAGTGTGCTGGGAAGCCAGAGAGAAAGGATGCTTTTGGGATTCTCTGTCCTGCACCCTTTTTTCTGGACATGGTCTCACAGGTGAGGATGTATAATGGTCCAGACCCAAACCAATGAAGTTACATCAGTTGGAAACTAGGCCTTGTTTTATGCTTCAGGCAGTGGGTGCAAAACATGTAGACCCATTGCAAATCACCAGACAGGCAATGGAGGAGAGAAAAAAATTGTTGTGGTGGTAATCCATTGGATTTAAAAGCACCTGAGAGCCAAAATGACTGAAAATCTGAATGTGAACGTACTAGAGGGCACAGATTATGCAGAAAGCACCTTTGCACCATGGATGCTTCTGCTCTGTCTGCTCTATTCATTTCTGTCATGCACTGCAAAGTCCTAGGAATGTATACCTATGTCCTGATAGCTTCAGTGATCTCTCTCAAAAACTTCCTAACCACTTTTGACTGAAAATCTGGAAGTGCGCTCTGGGAGGAATTAGAGAAAGTAATAGTGAAAGAAGAATCAGAATGCAGTCTCTGAAGAAACACAGGGAAAATAATATGGATGTATACTTTGGTGAAGGTTCAATGTGAAACTGATCTTCAAACTGCAGCTCTACTGCATGTCCATTAGGAGCAGTTATGGTCCAGACACAGTCAACATGCGGGGGATAATTGCTTGGATAGTTGGGGGAAGATGTATATCCACTGGGGTTGAAATCATTGATATAAATATTCCCTCCACAAGCTGGGAAAAAAAAGATTGCCAATAAAAACCAACATGTTAAGGAAATGAGTAAGGCATGAAAAATACGAGTTAGCACTATATTGCAACACAGTTTCCTTTTGGTGTCATATAGTTATATCAAAAACAAGTGTATTTTACTGCTTACTGTGGGAAAACATTTTAATGCAGTAGAATCTTATGTTCCTGTGCTCCCAGTTACCTAGCCGTCCTCATTTCCACATGTTCAGGGCTCTGAATTAAACTGCTATTAGTTCTTCCTTGGATTGTTTCTAAAGCAAGCAGGAAACATATTTCTTGCCTTGTTCCTACCCCGACTCCCAAGAGCTAGAAAGCCTACAAGTCAGATGCATCAATGCTTCTGTGATGCTTCCCCACTTCTGCTTTCCAACATTGCAATGTCTGTTTGAGACAATAATGAATGTGTGAGGAATTCCAGTCAGAGCAAACATTAGGATTTGTTTAGGTCCTTTATTCTGCAAAAATGGCTTTATTTTGGCCAGAAATTTTCTGTCAAATACCCCCACTAGATTCTAGAAATACTGGTTTAACACAGGGTTTTAGTCAAGTTTTACACATCGAAGTGGTAGAAATACTGTTATACAGCTTCACCTTCACCCTTCATGGATCCCCTACGGTAATGCTAAGAATGATTTTTTGTGGCAGCAGGAAAAAGTAGTCAGAAAACAAGCACTTAAAAATTTGAGTAAATTGACATGTTGCCTTAGTTGTGTTTAGTTACACACTTTAAAAGGAGGTCTCCTGGTGTCACAAGCGGCATATGTCGTGAATACAGTGGAATAACTGCAAATGCCAAGTCCTTGATTTACGCCTGGGCCCTGGGTCTCCCCATTTTTCAGCTTTGGCAGGGCATGTTATTTTCTCAGACAGGAGTAAAACTTGTGACAAATGTTACCACCTTTTTAGACACAATAGCCTAAATAATTCCTGACATCATTTAGCACTCGCATGGGTACTATATGTTCAAAATAATGTTCTTGTTTCCAGGGTTTTTTTCCTTTACAGTATGAATTTTGAATATCTCTTCCTAACTATGATGCTACTTCCCTGCTGAAGTGTTCCCCATAAGTTGTTTTTTTAACTTTAGTTTCTCCAGGTTCTGTGACCTGGAACTGACTCTCTCTAAAAAGGAGAAATTTGAGAGTAGGATCAGAAGTCGTGCACTAAAGAATGAAACAGGACATTTTTGCAGACATATGATTTTTCCAGAGTTGGGACTTATAACAAGAACCTCCTTCAGGAGGACAAACTCCAAGTTATTTCTATTGAGTTTCAGAATTTAAGTTTATTTCCTAGACTTACCTAGACTTTTAGCCTCATATTTCAGTTTGAATCCTTGACCCTCATTCCTGCTGTCAGAAATGAAGTGGACAAACAGCTGGTTATCTGTGGTGTACATGGTAGAGATGGGGCTGCTTCCACAAAACCGACCATTCCCTCTTCCAGACACCAAGGGTGGGGCAGCATTATCTAACCCATTCTTCAGCTAGAAGAAGAAAAATTGCTAATGTCACTCAAGCAAACAGCCCTGGAATGTAAACTTTGAGGACTCACCATCTTAATGCTTTCAGTCGTGGGGAAAAACAATAACCTAGTGACTAATTAATGCATGGCAATAAATAAGACACAGAAAGAGAAATAATATGTCTGGTATTTCTCTTGGGTATTTCCACCCCCTAACAACCTGGGCTGCCTTACTGATAATGAAATCTATAAGATTCTGTAGCTTTAATAGCTTTGAGGATTTGGTGACCTCGCCGATAACCTCACCTCTACGTAATCTCCAAGGCTGCAGGAAGTATCCTCACTCTTAACCTGGAAAGGCTGTTCAAAATGGACAGCAATGATAAATCCAGAGGTTACCACTACATGCCAGGAACAATTCAGATTAGGAGCATAGTCTTGAGGGTAGTTGGGGGATGTTATCACACCTGTGCCTGTGTGCAAATAGCCTCCACAACCTGAGAAAAAGGAATTGAAGCAAAAAAAAAAATTTTAGCGTCAACTATTCACATATTCATTTGGAGAAAAATCCTGTCTCCTAGAAGGAAGATATGACAGGTAAAAGCAAATGTTGAAGCAAGTGTATGAAGAGTTGAGGGGCATTGTGCAATGCACACAATGAATGAGCTCCCAGATACAAGCTAGTAGACTGCAACATGACACACACCAAATATCTTGACAGTGAGCTCATTTCTCTGACTTAACAAAGGAGTAAGCAGGCAGCTGTGCCACGGACCTCCCATGGCATGAGCGTATTGTTACACTGTCCAAGTGCATTGCTTCTAGACATGGACCAAACCACTGTCACCTACTCAAGCTGCCAGTCAGAAAAACTTCCCCTGGCTGCCCATTGTTATCATAACACCTTCCCCGGTGCCTTAGCCCATTCAGGAATCTGTTATCATCCCTGGGTGCATGTGGGAGGAGTGCTACTGGAAACTGCTGACATTTCTGCTGCAATTTACACAGCTTTCTGCATCTGTCTCTCTCTGTTTTGTGTCTAAGCTTTGACTTATTTATTTCCCTCTCTTAGCTGGGCATTCTTTCACCCTTCAGCTGAGCTGTTATAAACCCAGGCATACATTTTTCGTACTTCTGAAAAGTGACTGGTCTGCTTGAATCATGCTTTATTGTATTACATTACTAGGAAAATAGCAAACTTTACCTTTGCAGAGTCAGACATTAATTAATGCGTATTCATGAGATGTGAATAATTGGTCTGTGTGATTCATTAGACAGACTGTAGACAGCTGTTAAAAATGCCAGAGTCTTGTCTTTCCTTTCCTTACCCATTGTTAGCAGCAAGGCAGACACGCGGGGAAGAAGAGAAACAAATCTTACTTTTGTGGTAAGAGGCATTAAACCCAGCTCCAATGACACTTGCATCTGACATGAAGTGGATGAACATCACCTCTCCAGTTGATCTTATTGGGCCAGGAGGTTCTCGTCCACACAGAGTAGCCAGCACTGGAGAAAGACTAGTGTCTCCTGAGATCAAAAGAAGAAATGTTAATGCTAAAACCAAATCAGTTCACATCTGCCTGTTGGTTGCTGTGGCTCACACTTTCAGGCAAGTGCTTTTCAAGATCTTTAACACCTTACAGATTTTTGTATGATTTTATATATTTTGCTACATTTTGCTAGTTTTATTTTAACTAACTGAATGTCTCAGCATAGAGCAAGAATACTGATTTACAATATATTCCCATTTCTATCCAGATTGCATAAGCAAAATGGACACGAGAATTACAGGTACTGGGACCTTGGGTATCTATTGCATGCTGTCGGGGTAGGGCAAGATTGGCTTCTCACCATCTCGGATAATAAGTTTGTCATAGTTGCATGAGCTGTGAGATTCTATGTCTAGGGCCAGGATATTGAACTCCACAGTGGATCCAGGAGCTCTGATAAGCCACGCACAGTCATCAAAATTTCTGTAACTCATAGGCCAGCCCGGTGAGTAGAGGAATGAAGGTGTTTCTTCAGCTGTTACAGTCCCTCCACAGGCACCTGTCATGTTCGAGAAGACAAAAATGAAAGCATCCTCTTTTTAAAGTGAACATTCCCCTTGTATAATTTAAGATGACAGATCTATAATTAAGCACATCGGGGGCATGAATGCATTCCTTCAAGCTTCAGTTTGAACTGAGAGTATAAAACTTGAAAATCCTGAGCTATGAGGATGTTCCTGTTCTACCTGCTGCAGCAATGATGTGACCTATTTTACCATGAGGAACATCTAGCAAAAGACCTACAGGCATCTTCCACCATTTAACACAGGTTGCATATCAGAAAGGAATGGTGCATACATACCCAATAATACATAAACATTTTAGACCTTCTTGAAATTGAAGTCTTTCTCCACTCTTAATGCCTCAGCTAAGGTTTAGATGAAGATGAAGTCCTTGCTGGGATATCTAGTGGCTCAGTTCTCTCCCAGCATGTAAACCCATTACACATTGTCATTATCCAGGGATCTTTAATCCCTCTGTCCCCCAAAATCTGCCTTCAGATTAAGAGAAGAAGTTGCATTTTATGTCCTAGTCAGTCTTAACTTTCTCTTGTTGAATTTGCTCAGAGAAAATCAATGGCACAAGAAGCTCTTGTACCTTGTACCCTCTTCTTGTTAGAGGTATCTGATCATCCTGAGCGTACTCTCTTTATTTACAGATATGAGGTGCATTATAGTGAATGGTTTTATATGACAATGGCCAGTGATTTAAAAATGGTATTTCAAGAAGGATACTTTTTCATGAAAGCATATAAAATGTTTAGCTTTCACAAAATACCTGTGTAAACAAAAACACCCTTCTATCAACATGTTAATTTTTAAAACACTGTAAAACGGTATATCTGAAAGTCCCAAGAAGTTGTTTTAAAAAGCTATCAAAATGCTTAACTAAAATGTCAGTGAAAGATTTCCCTCTGCTAATAGCTAGGTGCTTTCTCTTGTGGGGAAGTTGGTTTGGAATTTTTTAAGTAAAGCTCAGTATAAACTGGATATATCACTTTTAAAAGTGCAACCCACTGAAAACCCACCTCGAGCAATGGTGTGTGTAACAGCAGAAGCATCCACTGCATACCACTCCAAAATAAAGCCTTTTCCAGTCACAGAATGATCTGACTGGAACTGGATTGTAATGGAACTGCCAGAGGATGCAAAAGAAGCAGGATCTGCACCGCAGTATGTTGCAATAGGACGAGAATGAATGGTGGGACCATCATAAATCTGGTGGAGAGAATAGTGCTGTTCCTTACACAGGCAGATATACATATACAATTTAATTCTATCAAACAAATATGCAATAATATTTTTTCATTTTATGTATTTGTAAGCCAAAATCTTAGCTACTTAAAAGATGCTTCTCTTTTGCCACCTTTTAAACCCATTTGTGTTCTTGTCCTCTTCCCCCCAGCATAAAATGTCCAGTAGGCAAAGCTAGGAAATATTAAATAAACATTAACATAGCATTGAAGATTTGATCCTTGAGTCAGGTTAAAGGTCAGGCTGATTCATATCCACTGAATGTCTAACTGATTTAAGAAACTCATTTTGTTTTCAGAGGGACAAAGAAAGGCAGGCTGAGTGAGAAGAAAGAAGACGCTGTTAAAATCTGACATGATATAAAGGAAAAAGTTGTATTTCCTTTTTGAACTAATATTAAATGTGGATATCAGTGAATGAATACTGAATTGAATATACTGAATATATTGAACTCGTATTAACTTTCTTTTTCCCAAAGAGGAAAGAAAAGGATAATCATTGAATCATCTGGTTAAAAAAGCCAACCAAACAAAAAAAGACAAAATTTACCTAATTTAACTAAGTAGTTATGTTTAGCTAAGTTCAGAAAGAAGTTGCTGCCTCTATCACTCCATTTTGCTTAGCACCACACATACTGTACTTTTTAGCCAGGTAAAAAAGCTAGACTGTATTACAGGAGGGTAAAGAAAAACAATCAAACAGGGAAGAAAGAGGTACCTTCCTACTGCCACCAACAGTTATCGATCCAGAGAGCAAAGAAGGTGCACGTAAAGGATTGCTCCTTGTATGATTGTAAAATAACTGTATTTTTGGAGGCACTGAGATGTTATTGTCACTGTTGTCCACAACTGAACCAGCACAGAGCAAAGTTCAATCTGGTATCTGACCTGGAATTCTTGGATTTGAAAATTCAGGATTGTACTGTTGTGAACTTATTGTTGATAAGTTTCAAACTTGCAGCTTAGAAATATCTGTTAGGGAACCAGAGAGTATGTAACCCTTCCTATAGCTAATAATTATTGAAAAGACGGCGTAGCAAAAACAATAAGGCACAGTACATCCTCAGAAATTCTTCCCATTCCTCTTTAGGTTTCTCTAGTAATCATTTTATCAAAGTTAATTAAAATAAAGTAATTTCTCACAACGAAATCACCTTTAGCTTGTCATAATGGCATCTGTGATGATTTTCGATATCCATCTGCAGGATACGGCCCTGAATGACTTGTGAAGCATTAACACTTATCCGCCACTGGTAATTGGAATTGTGAGGGTAACTTCTGGGCCACTGTGGTGATGCTATTTGTCCTCTATTTCCCACAATGTCATTTCCATACACTGAAAAACAAGAAAGAGACAAACTAATGCCTCTAATTCACACAGATTAAAAGAAGCAACGGGGCCCAGCCTGGAATACAGCTTTCAATTCAGCCCATCTGACTTAATGTACTTAGGACTAGACAGTGCTTTGAGGCATAGACTTGTGTCTCAGATAGTCCTAGAATGCACATCTAATTATTTTCTTCTTGTGAGGGATGCGGTGTGCCCTTATCTGAAGGAAATTACCCATTCCAGCCATGTGGTTCTACATGTAGGAGAGGTGGGCAGACGGCACATCTAAATTCCCCCCTGACTCTGCCTACTTCATGTTCATTTCCTCCCAAGAAGCATTAAGTTATGAAATGATATGTTTAAAATACCTTTGTACGTTCTGGTGAAAAATGATTTTGATTTCACTGAGCTCTAACCTATTGAGAATTTCTTTTGAAAATGAGTAGTGAAAGTCTCAAAGTAAGGAAAATTACTAGAAGTTTAGCTTGCATAATCAGAATGGCCGTGGATGTTTAGCTTCAGCAGTCTGTTCATGCAGCAAGTCAGACTGATGTTTGCAATGGTCCCTTGCAATTTTGGATCTATAAACTGGCAGCAATTCTTTTTCTTCTAATTCTACTCCCTGGTTGATGGCATCTAGATGGCATCAAACTGGAAGATGGACACTGTCATACTCAACAAGCAAAATGTAAATCTGGGAAATAAATGTATTTTTCGTAATTTGTCAATTGCCTAATCAATGGCAACATGAACATTAAATACCATTGCTTACTCTCAGGTTGCAAAGACGTGTGGTCAGATATTTTTAATTCTAACAGGCTACTGGTAAACTTGGGTTGCCATGAAATTTTTTAGTATATAGCTTTTATTTATATCTTCATAGCCCAATACTACTGAAGGAAGAATCCTAAAACTAGGTCATAAACTGTTAGAAAACAGTCAGCGAAATAGAGAACAATATATTTTCTATAATCCATTAGGTTTTTTCCTTCTGGAAGCATAATATGATAAATTTGAAAAAAATATTGTCTACTATGATAATTAAAAAAGATAGAATTTAATGTCTAATTCTTCTGATTATGTTACATACATGCCAGTTCTGTTCTGACATGCTTTAAAACATCCCTTTATTTCAGCAGATATCTTACAAAATATTTTCTAAGTCAATTCACACCCTTGCTGACATCAACCAGCATTTTCTAATAGACTTTACAGGACCAAATGTTCATTTATTTGAACCGTTTTGGAAGTGTTATGAAAGAAAAACAGTCTTCAATTAAATATTCTTTACTTACAGTGAGAGAATGTGGCCCTGAAGCCAACATCAGTGCCTGAGCTGTCTGAGACAAATTTCACCCACAGGATATGTCCAACAGTAGATGTATAATTTGAAGGCAAGCTGTTCCCGCAGAATCGTCCTGCCAGTGTGCCTGTATCGTTCCATTCACGAATCTCCAGGTAATCTTTGGCGCAGTTGCTACTATTTTCCATCTGAAATGCTCTGTTTCAATAGCAGTAGAACAACATTAGCAGGCATATGACTGACACATTCTTCAGGGTTTGCCCTGCCAGGCCACAAACCCCCCTGTAGCTGGTATCCTACTGTAACAGTTAAGAAGAGGGCAGCAACAAAGCCCTCCAGAACTCAGAAGTCATTGCTCATTACCTGGCAGTGCTGCTGATACAGGGTTCTCTCCTTTCTGACCCCTTTTTTTATGACAGGGCTTCAGTTTGCAAAATTGTAATTTTTAAAGGGTTCTCAAGCCCTTGTGATATGTGTTGCTTCTTCAATAACAACCATGAAACATTAAAAGCCCCCGATATATAAAACAATTTTTAATATAAGCCCAGGTCAGACTATTTACTGAGTGAAGAGAATACTTTCAGCCTTACAATTCAGTTTACAGCCCCTTCAGATGTGTATTATTTCAGCATCTTCTTTTGTGAGAAAACAATTTCCGGGGGCCTAGAGTCATTTGTAGTTAACATCTCAGAGCTTAGAAATCCCTTAGCCGTTTCTCCAGAATTAGAAAATATTACTGCTTCTCTGGCCTCTCTGAGTCTCACATAGCTGGATGCACAAAATAATAAGAATTGCTATGAATTCTTCTAAACCAATTTTTACCTTAGAAAAGGTATGGGATTTAGTAATCAAGTTATAAATTCTAAGTTATTGCACCAAGCTGAATGCTAAATATATTCTAAAAAACACTATATTACTCTAAGTGAACTGCTTTGATTCAATCCAATACACTTTTCAGAAGCAGACTATGAATAGTAAAGATCTCAGAGAGTGCCTCTGATAAGCAGTGCCACAAATATTTGTGCATTCTTATTTCCTGGTAACAACTCCCCCCTGCTTCAGCCCTGAATATAGCCATATGTGTTCAGTGTACACATGCTGCAAAGTGATTCCAACCACTCGTCTGGATACACTTCAGACTAATTTAAAGCTAAGTCTCAATTTGCAAGAGAGGCATTTCTGTTCAGACCGAGATGAAGAGAAAGAATGCCTCATACCAACAAAACTTTATAAACCCCTAATACTAAATTTTAAAAAATTCAAATAAATACTGCTTTCTAGCACAATTACTCCATGCTTTGCCTATTTTCAGCTGCCTTTCAGCTATGTGTATCTGAAAAAAAAAAAGAGTTTACATCTACTCAGTGTCACTTTATATAACTGAATGTCAGTTCCACTGATAGTTTCCGCTTCACACTACATTTCTGTTTTCCTTATGAAAAGCTGTTATTCATTATTTTGTAGCAAATATTCTGGAAAATGTTTTCAGGCTGCAGTACCTTCTCTCTGCTTCAGTGAGTAAAGGGGGAATAGAATGTCCTTTTTATTGAGTTTATTGAATGAATCAGTACATGCCTAACAAATTACACCTTATGCAGTCAGCATGTTACCGGGAAAATTTTCCTTTTGTCCTGATTAACCGTAAATGCAGGTTTCAGAATACTTTTCTTTTCCTGCTGATTTTTTATAAGCTTTGCAAAGGGTCAGCACTCTCTTTCTTGGCAGCAGCCACTGTTTGATGCTGGGAAACAGAGAGGCTCAGAAATCCACATCATGGGTAAAGAACAACCTAACCACCCGAGTAAAGGACTCCACATTGTTCTGTGGATCACGCACAATGGTCCTGTCAGAAGTCTTCAAAGGAAAGTTACTTTGCTGAAGGGAAAACAGAATTCCTTCAGATACTCTCCTGGCTCCTGTCATAGCTCCATTGCTATAATTATTGGAGAAATTTTGAAGACTCCAATATCAATTCTAACCCTACAATCTGTAGAGTATCTGGGCCCTTTATATTACTCAGCTGTATAATAAATACTACAATGAATCTGGTAGTGAGGAAATAGTAGGGATTTCCTTTGTAAAGAAAAGGCAGAGCAATGCTAAATTTCCTCTTCTTTATAACTGAGTGAGAATTGGCTTCTTCAGCATCCCATGTTGCTCGAACAATAAACCACCTATTTATATAATGCTGTATATGGCTTAATATAAGCAATGACTAAGACAGGAGAACACTGATTGCAAGCTGCCACTAACCACTGCTGTGTTCTCTTTCCAAGTTACCCTAAAAACACGTTTCAGCTTTATCATCTGGTAATTACATTTCCTAATAAACACAGAGCATCCTTCCTTCAGGTCTGTTAAAGGGCTGAATAATAACCCCTGGCAATGCATTTACATGAAGGACAGCTGGAGCCGGTTGCCAGGGGAGCTGAGAATCCTCCAGACACACTCGGTGTTGAGCGGATACTGCTCAGGATAGCCAGGGCTGTTGAAAGCTCCTCTCTCCATGTGGAAAGTACCCCCACAGGCTGCAACAAGAAGGAGACAGCAGAGGCTTGAGATGGATGACATAAAAAAAAAAAATTTGATAGAGCCAGAGCATTTGCTAATCAAGAAAGCATTTCTCCTTGTCTCCTTGTTCTTCAGCTTGTTGATATACTTACTGAGACCTTGGCCAAAAAGAGGAAGGGTAACAGGGGATTTCAAAAGAGAGAATGTCAGAGAGAAAGAGAGAGAGAGGATCTGTTCTTTTTCTGAAAAGTCGGAGGCATAATGTAGCAAAACCTGTCATACAGACTTACATGATGATGATGCAGCATAGGTGGCATGGAAGCCCCTGGCAGTAGTGTTGTTGTTGGAGATGAAATTCACCACCAAAGCATTACCAAAAGAAGTGATAGGATGTGGTAAAGTCGTGCCACAGTAACGGCCTGAAAGAGAACAAGCCAGAGAGAAAAAAAGTGTTCAGCATGTAATTACTGTGGCTAATTTAACATTTGAGGTTAATGCCTGACAGCAACCAGGAGTAACATTTGTTGCTTACAATTGCAGTTGTCAATTCAATCTACATAAAAATGAAATACTCTATTTCATTAGCACAGAACTCAACTCTGGTGGCAATTTTTTTTTGAACAGAGGAAGGACCTCCTGCACTTCAGATACCCTAGTCACTGGCTATTCTGCTATTGAGCTTGTTTGTGTTCACTCTATCCAGAAATTACAGCCTAATTGAAAAAAAAAATTCCCATCAAATATATCTGACAGTAGTTTCCATTTCACTCAATTGGTTTCTGATGAAAAAACCATGACAAATAACAGACGAGTTGTCCCATAATGGATTGTAACATGGGGATTAGAAATATGAATCACGATCTAGCAGAAAGGCATATGACAGCAAAAAGAAAGATAGCAGCTAGTATCCTGGTCCTCTTGCCAAGTGAAAGCCAAGGGTAGGAGACCAGAAAATTAATTCTGCTCTTAGTTACTAATAATTTAAATTGAGTACAGCCTCACCCCTGACAAAGAAGCATATACAAAAGTTGAATAAGGGAGAGTATAATCAGGCACAGATATTCTGAATTTCCCAGAAAGGAATTTGAGGCAGCCCTGAGAGTGACAGGGGAGTCAGGACCACCCTGTGGCCAGGGCTCTCTCATGGCTTCCTGGCAGTATAAGCACTGAATTTTGCTGCTCCAGGCTGCTCCTGCCACTTGAAGGTGGTGGCTCTGGACAGAGATGTCAGGAGAAAGCTGTAGAAAATTCAGGAACAAGGAGAAAGTCAGGATTTCTGGGGCTTGAGGAAAATACATTTTCTGCTCCCAGAAATCTGCAGCTTGCTTTACTTATGTTGAGTGTGGACTGTGCTTATGAGTGCGGGTTACACTGTTTTTCTACAGTTAACTGGGAATTCAGTTTAAACTGAATTGCTTGGTTCCCAATATTGTTCTGCTGAGGAGGAAGGAAAAGGCAGCTGCAGTCAACTCCAAACTGCAGGTTAGCAGGAATACAGTCAGTGCCTGAGAGGACCGGGCTATTCATGCTGAAGACTCATCCTCCATCCCCGGTCTCCTCTGGCCAGAGGGGTCAATGAGCTTCCTCTATCATAGAAATTCCATGAAGCAGAAGAATGCTCACAGAAAACCTTCTCCTGCTTTCCTTGGGTGTAGTTCTATGTATGAAATAAACAAGGGAAAGGTACAATACCTCGAAGAGGAGCCTCATAGTTATTCCCATCCAAAACCTCCACAAAATCCGTTGTACAGTTTTGTCTATTGTTTTCAATATTGAAGTCAGTGAACGAGAGTGTGATGTGGTTGACTGGGAAAAGCAAAGAGTAAAAACTTTAAAAGAAGTCTGGCATTTCACAGAGAAATAATTACATGTAAACAAATGTACCATCTTTTCTTTTCTCCCCTGAAGTCAACCAATCCCCATAAGGCATAACATATGAAGTAGTTTATTCCCTGGTATGTGGAGTGAATTTGATGGAAGTGCATTAATCCTTACTGCAAACGTCCTGGTAAATCTCATCATATTTCAGTACTTTCAAGTACAACTGACATTAGAAGTGTAGGACTTAACACATACACATGAACCAAAATTTTCTACTATCTGAGAAGCTTCATTATATACTGAAAATGTCAGCATATACAACACCGAAAATTTACACACATCCAGAAACAAAACTTATTTTTACACATCCATGACCTTCTGTCCCTTTGCAATCTATATCATAGATCCGGACAAAATGTGAATTGACGCTGCTGTGCTCCAGACTCAGAAAGAGCTGGTTCTTTCATCGTTTTGTAATGTTCCACATACATCAATTGGACTGGTTAAACGATCATTAACCTCACTCAGCTGTATTTGTATGGGATTGGATTTTCCACACCCTTGGACTGCAGGCTATGTCCTGAAAAAGAGGATATTTAACTCAGGGTATTTTTGACCCTTGTATTGCTCTTGCTTGGCTGATATGAACAAAGGTGAAGTCACAACTGGAAGGAGAGAGGCTGTCCTCAACACCAGTTTGTGACAGCAGTTACTCCTGGCCTTAGAGCTCCTATGCACTTTGAACCTGTCAGAAGGTCTCACGATTTAGGTGATAACTGAGTTTTCTCCCACATTGACCAAGCCTGAATTTGACACAAATATTTTGTTTCTCGCTGGGCTGCAACTAATTAGCTAGAATAAGCTGAAATGACAGCCGTGGACCCAGGCGCTGCATTCAGCAGGGTGCCGCCGACTGACATTCAGCTGCATGGTCTGCCTGTTCAGCGCTCTTTTGTGTCCTGTCAGGTCAATCAATTACCGCTATCAATGCAGGTCCTCGGGATAGAAAGCAAAAAGGGAAAACACAGTGGGTGGCAAGAGCAGGAGACTTGTTGGCCTTCTCAGTAAAAGCCGAGCAGGAACTCTGCTGTGGTTTGCCATTGGCTAAATCCATTGTAAACGGCCATGGCCTGTGATGCTGCGTGACTGGCAGAGCGAAGCCCTGTGTATCTGTATCCTGTGGGATGCGGTGGGCCTGGTGGTTAAGCGGAGGAAGACACCACATACACAGGCTGCTTCTTATACAGCATTTTTCTGCTCTTTCATAATGATGTCATTCAGGAAACAACAGTTATGTATGAGTTTTCCACCTGGGTCCAGGAAAAAATTGTCTTTAAAAATAAATGTTGTATAGGTGAGGAACAGCTTTGGCAACGTCTTTTTCATGTATTTGTATCAGAACCTATGCTAAAAAGACCCCATTGCTTATCTCCTGATATTTTTTATTTTGGTGTTTTCTTCAGCAAATTGATTTTCATTTTATAACTTAGCAAAATAAATTTATAAATGTGGTCAGAACATTCTATGATTTTAACAACAATGGCTAAATATCAGATGAACAACTGAAGTTCAGTAGTTGCTATGAAAAATAAACATTTTAAATGATGTTACCAGGATACTATTTCCCAATTGTAAATAATATTTAGGAATCTTATAGAATGCAAAAGTAATACTGGGTATTAAAGGTAATATCAGTATCTGATGGAAAATATTTGGTATTTTATGATCAATCATAAACCTATCTAAAATTAGACAGGAACATATGAGAGTGCATCTATGCACATAAGACCAGTTTATTTACTTTTTTATAATTTGTATTTGAAATGTTATTATTTGCTATTTGAAATTGAAATTCCTCTGTAATTATTTAATATATTTTTTTTTATGTTAACAGCATCGATTTGATCTAACGCAACTCTAGCTTGAAAAATCCAGACTGAAATAAGGTCAGCTAAATGCAAGTGCTTAAGTTATGTATAAACCTTTAGATTTTCTCACAGACCAATCCAACTTCACATAGTATTCAACACCTCATTTGTAATTGCAACACTTGAATCACAGTAAATCAGCTATGATGACAAAGTTATAAACTGTTTTCTTCACTATGCACTAAATCTTTTACAGTGAAATCTGATTTAGGACAGATTAAGAGAGCCACACTCTCCAACTACCAGGACGCAGGACTTCCTAGAGAAATAAAGGAGGAATTTTGTATTGTTATTACAGAAAGAAGATGAGGATGTTAGTCATCCCAGCTAACTATAAAAGATGTTTTTACTTACATGGTTCCTGAGCCTGAATAATCCAGCTGCAGTTCTGATTGTTTGGGTATTTGGCAGGATACAGAGGAGAGGAAATTGCTGCCCCAACTGAATCTGACTCTATGAAACTTCCGCATGCTTTAGAATGAAACACATACACACACATAGATATTTATATATACAAGCCACATATCTTAGATTCTGTAGTGAAAATGCACACATAAAATGCAACATGCTACTTCAATGTGAGATGAGGATAAAACTCACAACGGTAATTTATCAGAAAAAGAGACTCAAGAACTAGCTCCTAGCATCAGACGTACTTTTTTGACCTGGTTCCACAGGCCGTGCTGCTCCTGGCTGATCATCTGAGAGAAGCCAAAGTGACTTGGGAACAGATCTCATCTTTATCAACTCCTCATAGCCCAGAAGAACAATACTGGGGCCAAAAAACTTGATTTCAGGGTAGTGCAATCACATACCCATTCCTCTGATCATTTGCCTGTGTTGGCAACTAGGAAGGAAAAAAACGGTGAGAAAATCTCCAGAACCTTCCAATGCCCAAGGATGTCATCACATTGCATTGGCATGATCCTCTTGCGAGCTGTGTCAATAAAACTGCAATTGTGTGAAATGTTGCACGTATGCAAGAGCTTGGCTGACTGCATAACTCTGGCTAACAGTGCTGCCATGCTTCATTTCCATATTGACTCACCATAAACCCCCCAGGTCCGAGTTTAACACACAGCTGCTTTAAACAGCAGGGTGGAGAGTTCAGTACCAAAGACTGAGATTGACTTGTCAAGCTGTGCTTCCTAAAACATCCAGAAGGAGATGGAACTTACAGGTTTTTTTAAGGAAGAGGGAAGCTATGTTGCCTCCATCCTAGGTGGGAGCACTTGTTTACCAGGCATGTTTTGTGCAGGGCCTAATCTAGTAAATGCATTCTGAGAATGTTTAACAGATTAGGCTTTCATAGCTGCTAGTTAAAAACAACTAATTAGGTATCTAACTAGTAGTTCAATAACTGGGATTCCTGACATTTTTGCTGATGTCTTTTCTTTATAATTTTTCACAACATTTTCAAAGAAAAAAAATCTGGAAAAAGTACTAATTTACAGTAAAAAGAATCTTGAGATGAAAATGAGAGAAAGAGATTTTTCTCTGTGAAAAGTAAATTGCTATATCTTGGGGGAAAAAATGTTTCCAAAGTGATTGTGAAAAAAAGAAAGAAAATCACCAACTGTCAAATAGTATGTAACTTCATGAAAAAATCTGCCCAGCTGGTGTCACTTTTCATTAAAAAGGAAACCATGTAAAATACCAATTAGTCCTCCACAAATTGGGTAGTTGATGTTTGGCAGGGTTTGCAGGCCTGAATCCATGAACTTCATCAGCAGCACCACACAGAATTCTTTTACAGCTTTTTAGATTCATGCGCATGGATAGACATACAAAATGTTATTTTGTCACTAG
This sequence comes from Rhinoptilus africanus, assembly GCA_013400135.1. Lineage (NCBI taxonomy): Eukaryota > Metazoa > Chordata > Aves > Charadriiformes > Glareolidae > Rhinoptilus > Rhinoptilus africanus. The sequence continues at coordinate 35,935 of VXBO01005894.1, forward strand.
GTCTGTGGAAACTGCCAGTTGCACATTTTTCTCAGGACAGCTATGGGTAGCTAACCCTCTAGGGAGGAGGATCAAGAAGCAGCTGACGTGTGCTAGATGCCTTGCTATAAAAAGTACTTTTTTTCAAACAATCTAAGATGATCCTTAGATTTTAAAGTCTTTAAAGTATAAATTGGAAAAATTCAGTCCTGTTAAAGATACACACTGGTATGCTGCATGTGTAGAAGCACTTCCCATTATCAGCTGTGCTAAAAGATTGTGTCTAATACAAACAAACTGGTGATTAGCTAAATATGCCTTAATGTAAATGACAAAATTACCTTCAGTAAAGCGAGCACTGAAGCCCCTGTGATGGATAGTTGCATCAGAGTGCAGTCGGATGTACATCATATTCTTGGAGGATGTGATGGGAGCAGGATGCTGTGTCCCACAGAGTTTTCTAAGAAGTGGTGCTTCATTGCTAGGACCATCAAACACCTGTTATGAAAAGATCAAGTGAAGTATTTGGTTTCAATAGGAGTATTGAAAAGACTTTTATTTCATTCCATCTCTTATGTTTCATACATTTTGGTCTTGATACATCTCTGGCATGGGCACTGCAAACAAACTATGCATTGCCCATCTTAATTCTGTGGTAAAACAAAAAAAATCCGAGTTTGTCAGGCAGAAGCTACTGTAGCCTTTATAACAAAAATGCAAGTAACCATCTTCCTCTGTGTGTAGCTGGTATGAAAGCAAATCTCCTTTAACAATCCAGATATGCCCATGCATTTATTGTTTTCTGCTAATGGCTAACATGAGTTCCCCTGTAGTTTTCATTCAGTTAAACCCTACATCTTACCTCAGTAAAGACTTCTAAATTGGCTCTAACGTGCAACTAGTGCACTAGTGGGAGCTATGACTGTGTATAAAAAGAGAAGATGCTAGGATTATGGTTTTTAGATACACATAATCAGCATCAAGGATCAGAGTGCATCTATCTGTGCTTTATAATAGCTTTAGAGTGCTGAATTACACATATATACATGAAGTGTTATTTAAGCAGATGGTAAAGAAGAGTAAAACAAAGGAGGAAGAAAGTAAATATGGTTTTAAAAAACTTCACTTTTAATTTTACCACAAATGCCTTCCTTCTCTTTTTCCCCCTTACAGCTGATAATTTTGTTTCCTTCCTCTCTGTTTCACAATCAGAGACAAGGATAGTGAAGTAAAAACCAATGAGTTTCTAGCTCAAGCAACATAAAAATTATAGAAGCTATAGAGAGGGAAAAATGGCCACAGTCTCAGTGTCCCAGTTATCTTTCCTGGCACTCCAGCAGATGGGATTTCTTGCTGCTGGGTTTGGTGCCATGGGCCAGGCTCAGAGCCCTCTGCCTGGTTTCAGAAGTGATGAGCACAGTTGCAAGACCCACAGAGGAAGAGCCTTTGAGCTACAGGGCAGCAACAAGAGTTGAATTCAGTTCCTGTTTCAGGATTAAAAGTCTTGCATTACTGTAGGCACACCATTTAATGTAACCTGTGACTCAGCTTCCCATAGCAAAACGGATAAAAATATGGGTATCAGGACTAGAAGATATTCAGGTGCTAGAACGTTAAAAGCTATATAAAAGCCGACTTTGAGCAAAATAATGCCATTCATTAGAAGAAAAGTACGTCTTATGAAGATCATCTTTTACTTCAAAATGCCTCAAATTCCATCAAGTCTGTGCAATGCAGCACCAATGAATTAAAGATTTCTAACTAGACTGCATAACACAATGCAATGTTTCTGCCTCCAGAATTCAAAGGCCTTTGAGCACATTATTGATAAAATATATAAAAACAGTAGCTGAGAGAAAGCTGACCTGTCTCAAATAAACCTCAGAGCTGAGCAACAAGGGGCAAAACTCCTGCTTAATCCACCGACCTACCCTTACCCTACATAGCTAATGCTCTATTCATGAATTAAACATTTGTCCTTGGGCCTATACCACTAGCTAGCTCTGTGGGACCTTGTGACAGAGTATTAAGTGTACTGCAATGTCTGTAAAAATTAGTACCTGTAAAGAGACCCAAAATATCCATCCATTCAACCTTTTCTTCTCTCTTGGCATCCTGCCACAATCAGCCCTTTAATACATAGTGTGCAGTGTTTATTCTTCCTCTGCACATATATTCTGTATATAAATCAGATTGCCTGGAGTTAAAAACCACAAACCATGGAATGTGAAAAAAAAGTAATAACTAACAAAACCACCCTAAGGAATTAAGGTACTGTCTTTCCCTAGGCAGTAGTGAGAGGATTTTATCTGAATGCTAGAACTGAGAACAAGCATTGCATTGACAGAGCGTAGAGAGAGGGGGGCTGACTACAGTTCACATAAACTGCTGGTTTTGATGGATCTGTGCCACTTTGTACAGCTGAGGATATGACCATTGACACATGGACTGTTGTGAGACTCTAGTAGTTGAGCTCTCTTACTCGGGAAGATATTAAGGATGAATAACCTAAGAGACTAAGCAGGCATTTCATTCCAAGAGCTTTCTGGAATAAAGAAGTCTTTCTGTGGTATTACAGGGAGAAGAGCATGAAGTCAGAGGAATGTTTTCTAAATCAAGTGTATTTGCGGTTTCAGGGCACCTTCCTTGAAGAATAGTACTGTCTCCTCTTTCAGAAACCCAGAAATGATTCCTAGCCTTTACACTTGCTAAAACTCTGATTCAAGCAACAGTTCTGCATAAGCATTAGTGAGACACAGCACAATCTTAGGCGTTATGGCAGCTACAAGTTAGGCAGGAACAGTAACACATGTAGATTGTAGGGCTGCATCATTTTTGCTGACCTGCTATTTATTAACTTGAACTATTTTATAGGGAGGATTTCAGTTCTTGAATCTTGATCAGAAACCACAATATTCACACACTAGTTCGGGAAAGAGTTGTGTCTCTCTGCAGCTTCTTAAAGTTATTTTGAAAACATCTGAGAAATGCATTTCTGTGGCTGCATGAGTAAAGGAAAATAATGCATCTGCATACTTAAAAGTCAAGCTTTCATTTGCACTGTGCATAGCAGGAATTTGCTCTTCTCTTCCCTTTCCACAATAAACATAACTGTGTGACTCATTGCCTTCTTCTTCAAATGTGTCCTGCATTCAAGGCACATGACAAAAAGAAGATAAGAGCCGTAAAAGCTCTACCTATTTCTAGCTGTCCACTCTTGGAAGATCCTCTCTTCCAGCACCTGGAATAAATGAAGGCATACCTCCTCTCTAGCTCCCAGAGGTTTACATTTCTACATTCCTGTGTATTACTTGTTATACTGCAACATGAAAGAAAAATAACATTTACTTAATCAAAGCCGCTGAAAAGAACAAAATATTTCTCCTTCCCTTTTTCATTGCCTTGTGCTACAAGCACTGCCTTATGAGCCACATCCTTGTCACATCTCCAAATACTTGAAACTCTTGTTAACCTACACTCCTGGTATAGCGTCAGATACAATACTGGCTAAACACATGGGCAAAAAATACAGGAATTAATGCATTCACTATGTCTTTCCCTCTATTTTCCTTCAAAGAAGCAAATTTGTTTGTTGTAAAACACACTCTCCAGATAGAAATGGACTGGCACACAAAGAGAAATTAAAAATTTATTCTTTATGTATGGTGACAGTGACAGCAAAAAGTCTCCTCAAAGATTTTATGCTTTCTACAGAATATAGCCAAGTTATATTTGAGCTCAAAGAAAGTAAAGACTATATGCATCCTCATTTGGCAGATGGAATGTGCATCTGTTCTGAGAGCAGATAAGTTACAGAACTGAGGCATAGAAACTGAGGAATCAACAAAATTTTGGCAGCTAAGTGAATGAAGAATGTGCTTTTTGGTGGCCTGGACTGCTCTCTGCGCACTGCATCCATTGACTCTAGAGGGAGCCCAGAGCAGTTACACCGTGAGTTACCGTTACAGACTTAGAATTCATTTGGCTGAACCTAGATTTGGGCTCAGATTCACATGTGAAATCATTGAGTAGAACTGAAAAACGCACTGGGCTTTTTGGAGTTGCAGCACAGCCAAGAAGCAGTAGAAGTGAGTGTTTTCCCTCCCTCTGTTTTTCCCACATAACAAATCTGCAATGGAAAACATTACAGGAAAAAAATACATTTTCATGTGTTCCCCACAGAAAAGGATTTACGGTAGAAATATTTAAAAAAAAAAAAAAAACAAAAAAAATCTCGAGTCATAACGCAGGGAAAAATGACTGGTTCGAGAAGGGGAATGATGAAGGAAAAGGCCATTGGTACACTCAAGGGTGGAGGGGAGCCCCAAGAGAACTCACAGAGCAAATAAAACCCACAAAGATAAGTAAAAATTTAAGAAAAAGGGTGGAACCACTGTGTTACTCACATACAGTAGTTGATCCTGTATTAGAGAAAAACAACCCACCAACTTCCTTAGCTGCCCATATTTTCCATTTTACGCAGATTTTGGAATGCAATTCCTAAACCATTCACAGTCAGACATCTACTTATATATTTCCAGGCACTCTCCGTCCCCTCACTCTGTTCTATTGCCACGTGAGACATACAGCAAGCCTTAGAATGGGATGAACACAAATCACATCCAGGTGTTGGTAACATGTGATTTTCTGCTTATTGGCAAAGAAACCCCATCCACTCCTTTCTTGCGCTGCTGGTCTCCCTACATTAGCACAGAAGAGCTCTTCTCTACCTCAGAGCCCTTCATTATCTCTTGGGTTCAAATCAGCATTCTCCCTCATCCATTTTCAAACCACCCTCCCCTTGGTGAGCAGTGACTGACGCCTGCGTTAAATTTAAATCTTCCTCCCTGCTCACGTTGCTGCGTCAGTTGTATTTGCACAGCCAGGGCTGATGGGCGACTTCCTCCTCCACCACACCCAAAACCCCAAAAAGCAGAAGCAAACACCAGATACTCCTATGGCAATAGAGGAAAAGGAGTGTCACTGCACTGCAAGGGTCTGCAAGCTCTGCACATGCACAGAGTTCTGCCATAGCCATCTCCTCTGACAGCTGCAGGACTGGTGCCTTTCAATGATTAAAAACCCAGTGCCTGTATCTGGCCCATAAAGGTAATTGGTGTTGTGCCTGTAACTGCAAGGAGTGGAGTAATCTACAAATTTTCACATATGCACATACATCCATTGGCATCAGGCTTAAAAGAGAAATTTGTATATCAGGTCTTTTCAGAAATTAGCCCTTAATTTGTGAAATTCTGGGGGGCATTTTTACCAGTACTGCTGTTTCAGATGGCCCATGTTTCTGCCAGGCAATCTGATTTTCTACTCCTGTGTGATATCACAGAAGACTTGGAAATTTTTCCAATAGATTTTCCCTTTCAGTGATTCCCCTGATGTAGTTTTAAATAAAAAGACATAACCATATTTCCCTATGCTTCAGAAGCAGAAAGAAATGAACAGTCATTGTACAAAGACACTTTGTGGCCAAATGATACGTTCAGCTCTGCTCAGCAAAACGGGGACACATTTTCTTTTTTCTGGTTCAGTACAAAAAAGCTTTAGGAGGCAATGCTATTAAAACTGATGCTGTTTTCAGAAGAGTCTTGGTTCCTGCCAAACGGAGTTCTCCATGAATGACAGTTTATCAAGGAGAGTAAAGCTGGATTTTGGGCTACAGCCACTGAGCTTTATCCGACTGGTACTGCTCACATATGCCTTTGTACTGAGTGAAGTGCAATCTGACATCAAAGGTCAGGATTTCGTGTCCCTGTTCCCAAAAAGCTAAATGGAGATGTGTAGAGTTCTTCATTGTCATGCGCTGATTGAGCAGCAAACTGAATTTCTGTGACATCAACAAAAGTTCACAAACAGCAGTGTGAAGCTTTTAAGAGAGCAGCAGTTCTAATGAGGCAATTAAACAGACAGCTGAGGAGCACCTGAATACACAGTGCATACATAAAGAAAAGCAGCCAGTCAGAATTCCTTCTGGATGGAGACCTCCCTCTCTCCCGAGTTTGTAAGAGTCTGTGGGCAATCTGTAATATATGTGGGCAGTCCATCCTATGGCTTGCAGCAAGCTGTGGTAAACTGCACTATAAATGGTCAAGGGTGTCATAATAACAGCCATCTACGTATGAGGGTATTCCTGCAGTACTAACTACAACCCACACCACCAAAAGGAAAAGTGTGGTGCCAGGATGCAGCATGCACTGCGTTCAAGAAAAGATCCTTCCAGATGTAAGTGGGAACCTGGAAGAATGCAGAAATACATTTGTGAAGTCTGTGTCATTGGTAAAGCAAAAGGAACTAGATCATAACGATTTAGCGGCAAACTGAAGCCTTAGATCATCAGTGAATAAATATGACTATGTAACTACCAGTCTGAAACCAACTGCAGCCTAGGTTGCACAGCAAGCTTCCTCTTTTGCAAGCATTTCACCAGACTTAATAAGGAAACTTTTGAAATTTCTATTGTTACTTACTGCAACGTTGTCGTAGTTACATGAACGGTGATTTTCAATGTCAAAATCCGTGAAGTTCAATAGGACTCTGTGGCTGTAGTCAACTTGGATAACCCAAGAACAATCTGTGTTGTTATTATAAGGTTGAGGATAGTTTGGAGAATGGATTTCCCCACTGGTAGCCTGGAAAATACCACCACAGCCTGAAAAAGACATAATCAGTTTTAATCAGAAGCTCTTTAATGTTCAGTGAGATTCTACCTCTATTTTTGAACTAAGGGAAGAACACCTCTGTCTTCATATTTTCTACATTAAACCTCTGTAAGATGAGTGCTACAGCTATTGAAGTGTCCTGTCCTCAACAAAAATCAGTGGAAATGACTATCAGGGAAGTATAACATTATCAGTTTTGATGAATATACAAGAACAATGCTTATGAGTAATGTTTCTTTCTAGCCCCAGGCTGGAAGTAGACGTTGTAAAGGCTGAAGCATTAGTACTGGTATTCCTCTATCCTAGATATTGTAAAACTAACCAAAAATACTGTTCATATGAATGCCATGGAGTTAGCATACTGAGAAAGCAATGATTTGACCCAGCTGAGCACAGGGATGAGAAAACCATTTCTGAAAATATCAAGACAGTTAGGAGCTCCACTTTCCCCGTGAGCAGTGAAAGAATTGAAAGCCTCAAGTTTTTACTTCTCTGCCAATGCAGTTGAGGGCTTCATAAGGACTGCACCATCAGGTATTTGTGACCAGAACAGCTCCAGTGCTCATGAATATCTAAATAGCTTGAAATGATGGATACTGTTATTTTGTTCTGGTGAGCAGGTATTTAGAGGCTGGAGAGGAGTTGGAGTACAACAGGCAAGATGCTGTAAAGGGATGAGAAAGCTTCAGGAGTCCTAAGTAGAAAAAATAAGCTGCCAGATTCAGAAGGGGATTAATTCAAAGGACTATTGTAAACTTCTTTTACTAAAAAAAATATCTTGTGCCTTTCTCATAAAACTTGTGAGAATGGAGAAGTATAAACCTTGACAAACTACTGAATCAGTGTGTTTAATCAAGCAAAACTGCAAGAATTAAAACCTGTCTCTCCTCACTTTTCATTGCAATTATTTTCCTGTAATTGGCCTTTTCATAAGAACTCCCGTGTAGAGACATGTGGTTGGGTCTTTTAGGCATGTCTCCTCTTTTACTGATTACCAGTAAGGCTTTGAACAAATAATCACATGGGGGGGTGGATGAACCTTATAGAGTTCAAGTACTTACTAATCAGTCCAAATATTTTTGGAGTCCGCCAAGTTCTCCAAGTTGAGCCACATTCTCAGATATTTTTCACTTTACAGTTTAAAACCAGAAGCATCATTCAGATAATAAAGGACTCTGCATGGATGAGTGGTTGGGGAGAACTGCTAGCATGCAAATGTTCTTTTCAGATTACTGAGATGTCTTGATAAATTATGTAGAGAAGAAACTCCATAAAGGTAGACTGTTACAAAATACATAAATAGGCCTAGATTTTAGCTAGTTAGACATTTTTTTCCTCTGTGTGTTTTTCAGCATCTCTTGGTGTTACCAAAACCATACATGTGATTACATAAATTCCCCCTCAGTTTTCAGTCCTATGCTGTTTGATTACTTCAAATGCTTGCATGGCTGATCCATGATTCTCAGACTTCCTGAATTTCTCCTAGTATTAATCAGTATACTCACCACCCGGATTTTCTTGCCAGGAGGCATTAAAACCTTTCCCTGTCACTGTTGCATCTGTCTTGAAACGGACAACGGCTGAATTGCCAGTAGTAGAGACTCGCAGTGGGTTCTGTGCTGATCTTGAAACACACAGCTGGGCTAGTCTAGGAGAGAGGAAATCAGGGCCACCATAGACCTAGAAATGGAAGAAACACTGTCAATGTTTTTCAAAGAGACTGTCTGTCACACAGAAAGATATGAGAGCTGTTTAGCTAGGAGAAAAAAAAAAATCTTTAGGTATTGAAAGTGATTCCACATTTTGAAATGTGAAGTAGCTAATAAAGTTATTTTCTCTGCAGGTTTACTTGGTATCTGAACCACCTGGCTCAAATATGAAATTCTAGATGATTTCAAAACACCCTTGCATTAAATAAGAATTTTCTGGTTTGGGGACTTTGCTACATTCTTCTTCCACCATCCCTCCAGATTTACTACCTTGTTTCTGTGGAGATAGACTGTCATTGTATCAGCGTACATGATGTATAAATCCTAAAGCTAAACTAGAGAATGGCAAGTTCTAACAACAAAACCAGGGAATGGGAAGCTAAGGCAACAAATCCTACCAGGATTTTCCCACTAGTAGCATCTCAAGTCTGCCCCGATATTTTATTAGTCTGGGAAACATCAAAAAAGTCAAAAAACCCAACTCATTAATCTCTCTCTGAAAGTGGCAGTACGATAAGAACCAGCCTTCTATATGGCCCTTTTGCCTCTGACCTCTTCTAGATGAGGGGAAACTCAGTATTTTAATAAGCTCTGATGGATACTTTTTAACCTCAGGAGTTTGGGTTCTGTCCAAGCTAAATATCTGAGCTAGTCTTACAAATAGCTGAGTTAGTCCCACCTCCTCCAGGGCTAAGTGTAGTGCCTTGCTACATAATTTGATTGATCGTGTGCTCACTAACTGCTCATGGTGCCTGACGCTGCTCTGCTGTTAGAGGTATAAGGGATTTTTTTTTTTTTTAATTGGAAAAGTATTCTGTGACTCCAGGGCAATGTGAAATCTCAGAAGCTGAAACTTGCATCCCCAGAAGAAACTAGGAATTAATTTTTTTTTATAAATGTCATAGCCTGTTAGGTGTTCAAAAGACAGTACTTTGTTTTAGTGGCTGATTACACAGTCTTAATAAATTAAACATTTTAATTTTGACTGAGACAGCACTTTTTTGCATTCTGCAGGGAGGTTGCATGACTTGAATAGATAATGGTTCCTCTGTCCTATCGATCATCTTGAGGCATTCAAGAGAAGTCAGAATGGATGAAATCACAGCTCAGATTAAGAATCTGTAATGAAGCAGTCACAGTCTGGGGAAGAAGCATGTTTGTCTGCTGGAAGCTCAGCGTCTTCAGAAAAATCTTACTGCTTGGCTGCTTGTGAGGCCCAATGACAGCTGCATTTGTCAGAAGTCTGTTCAAAATGTGAATTTTAAAATGTGCTTGTGGTATACTCCCTGAGTCAGAGCCACAGCATGAGACCTAGCAGGAACATATGCTCTTAATCATCTAAACCAGCCCAGAGAAGTTATGTGGCGGAGGAAACAGCAGGAGTTTCTAATATGCATCTAATAAGCATCATGGACCAGCCTCTCACAACATCTCTGGTGCTCCCTGGGGCCATCTGCACACCATGGGCAAGGGGACCAAACCCAGCTCTGACATAAACCCTGCTGATTTCTGTAGTATTACCTCAGAAATTAACATGGCCCAAGATAAATGCTTATAGTTGACCCGTTGGAAAAGAATTAAGGATGAGGAAGAAATATTGATGGAAATCTGAGGGTTGTGAGTCTACATTGTTAACTGTTTGGCAACGGCCTTCTGCACAGTTTCAAAATAAAAAGCACAGTCAAAGACATGCTTTCTACAGTTAGGAGTGTATTTTTTTTCCTCCCTTATGCCAGTTCAATTAATCAGATGCTTTCACAAGGGCTGGAACAAAAACAAGTTAGAGTGTTTCCATGACAAAAAACAATAAAATGTCACTTTTGGCTACAAAGAGGAAAACCAATAGTTACCACATGAAAAAAAAAGAAGAGGGAAAAGAGAATGGATGTAAAGAATGAATTCCAGGGTGTGGTTCACAAAGAGTCACAGGATGTTTGAGCTGCAAACAGATAAAAATAAAAACAAAAACATTTAGTCTGACCAGAGCACCTGATCCAGAGATAAAATGATGTTGGATAGCATAGCGGGGATGCAGGACATTGCCATAAAGCCCACGGTTTTAATCTGTTCTTATCATTTGCTTCTGCCCCGTTAGCTCCATTTATTGTTAACAGTCAGCATTCCAGAGTTATGAGCAACAGAAAGCTGTTTTTATGTGGTTGGTCACCCTCATGACACAGATTTTCTGGGAATAAAACTGATCCCTGTTCAGATATAACTGCCAGCAAAGAGAGCTTAGCTTTGACAGAGAATTAAGAATTATGGTAACACTTGATATTTCTTTATATTTAAATGAGAAGACCAGAGCATCTAATAAAGACTTTGAAGTGCAATAGATTGACAGCATTCCTTCCTTTTCAGCTCAGAGATACATCTTGCTGTGGCAGAATATATTTATAGTTTACAAAATTCTGGTCCATATTAAAGAGAAGATATCATAACTTAATAAAGCAGACATGGTCATTTTGTATGTATTTTCAATATTTTCATATTGTATGCATTTTCTATAAAAGCTATATAAAAAATATTTTTAACCCTTTTACTGTGTCCAAAATGATGGCTTCTATTTCCATGAAGCATTTCTAGAAAACACCTTTAAGAACAGTTCCTTTATCAAAGCAATAGAATCTGATGGGGAAGAGAGAAGGACAGAGTGCAGCAGTGTCATAAAAGAAACAAGGAGGAGGATTAAAGGAGAATGTGTCAAACACTTGAGCGTGCAGAAGACACAGGAAGAACTTGTAGATTCCACACACAAAATTTTTACGTAACTCTTATTGGTTTTTACTCTTTAGATTATTATTTAGTCTTGGTAAAACATATGGCAGCACTGAGATAACGACATGGAAGGGACAGCTTGTTTAGGAGGCATTGTCAAAGGAGAGGGGAGACAGTTGCTGCATTTTATAAGAACAAATATGCTTCAGAAAAATGTGCAAGGTAGAAATATTCAAGAAAGTATGGTATAAAAATGAAGGTAGCAGCAAAGGTGCTGTGATAGGAAAGATCTCTTAGAATTTCCTTACAATTCTCTGCCAGGTAGAAGGGATGAGAGTGTTTCTAAGCAAAAGCTAAATGCATCCAGGTGAGCAAGTTTTGTGATTACTGGGGAATTTTTATCACAAGACAGCTTCTTATTTCAGAAAATAGAGAGAGTTAATGGGACAGGCAAGGACAGCAGGGTGCAGAGCTACTTTAGTACTGATTTTTGCTTCTTATTATAACTGGAAACTTACTTGACTTGAAAGAAAACAGGAAGTGGTAGAACTTACTATTCAGAGATAAGGAAAAAGTGAAATCAGGAGAATAACTATGAGAAAAAGCAGATTTCAAAACCTGAAGAACTGGTAGACAGGATACTCTTGGGAAGATAATGTGAGAGTGAAAGAAGTTTGGAACATTAATGATCACCGAAACACATTGTGTCAAAGGCACACCAGGAACCTCTTTTTCTCTAACAGTTTTCAAACGTTTCTGCGTGGTTTTCAGCCTGGACATACACAGACAACTACAGAAAAGATTACAAGATAGAGCAGCTCCTGAAAATAGTTAATCACGTTCCTGTGTTTTCCCTGCTAAATCTGAGTCATCATTTGTTCTGTGCAGACTATATCAGTCGTGCTGTGAATGTGTAATTTTATAACAAAAGCGAGAAAACGTGTATGTGGCAAGGTACATAAAGCTCCACCAAATGCCTGCGGTTTGGCAGGAGAACCTGTTCGCTGCCAGGCAGAACCTTTGATCTTTGATCTTGCACTAAGACATGAACAAATTTTCCCCAATAAGTTGATTTATGTTAGGTTTTCTGTTAGCAGATCAGAGACAGGTGTTGGGAACTGGATGAGCCAAGGTCAGGAGACAAGTAACTCAGAGTCATACCAATTCTGAGGGCAGGAAGGCAGGGACATTCAAACAGCAAGGTGGGCATCTGTGTTGATAAATGAGTAAGGTTGGAAAGCAGTAAAGCAAGGCAACTAAGTTTGAAATGGTAAAGAAAGAAAACACAAACCACAAGGTGAATACCTTGCTCAAGGGCACAGAGCAGCACACTGTAGGATCCTCTTAAACAACTTCTTTAAGCAATTTGTGTCCGGCAACCCACTCATTGGTTTTAGGCCAACCCCTCCACTAATCAAAAAGTTGTCAGGCAAATGGTTGCCAGCCATCTGTGCTCTTACTGTATAGTGATATCTCCTGGGTGACCACCTGCAGATGTAGGCATTGTCCTTGCACTATTCAAGATATGGTCAATCACAACAGACTTCGATTTCATAGCTTTTTAATGGATTTCTGCATGCAACAGAGGCACAATAGAAGCTTACAGGCAGATTAGCTTCAATTTAGTCATTCTAGGCACAAACAACAACAAAGCTGCAATACAACAGGCTTCATCGATACCCAAACCAGCCAACAAAGGTCACCTGCTCACAGGCACTGGTGTCAGCAATGTGACATACTTGCCAAAGCTACTAATGGAGAATTCATGGAACAACTTCCTTACATCCAGAAGTCTCAAAGTCAATAGGATACTCAAAGCACAGTGCCCATTTGGTCAAGACCTCCATTTCATTGCTAAGCTAGGGAAGCCTGTTTCAGAGCCAGAAAGCTGGAGTTAAGTTATACATCTCTTCTACTTATATAAACGCTGAGCAATCATCTATCTGGCAACTGTACATTTAGGACCTGCTTTGGGATGTGGGGTAAGTCTTCCAGGAATATTGATGATGTGTACTAAGAACAATAGGCTGGAGAAATCAAAGCTACAAAGGGAAGAATAGGCAGCAGTGAGGATGTGTAGGTGCTGGACAGAAAGCTGTACAGTTGTATGTTGGTCACACATCACATTACCCAGGAGAAGAGGAGGAGAAAGGCCCCAGTGGAATGGTACAAGATCTCTTAATCAATCTTTTGGGTTCCTTACAAAAGCATTCAAATGTCATCCATCTATTAACATCAAAAGACCAAACAACTGTACCTCTATTAGTAATCTCAAATGTCTCTAGTGAGAATGATCTAGGAAGTCTATACTTCTAAAGAATTTCTTCCTGAAATTATTTCTTATCCCTTCTTCCTGCACTGGAATTCTATTCAAATCTGTTACCTGAGACTGGTCACATGGCTGCTTCCCAACATGAGCACAAAGATGTCATATATAACAGGACTTTTCGGTGGTGCCCAGTGATAGGACAAGGGGTAATGGGCACAAACTTGAGCATAGGAAGTTCCACCTAAACATGAGGAGGAACTTCTTTACCTTGAGGGTGGCAGAGCACTGGAACAAGCTGCCCAGGGAGGTGGTGGAGTCTCCGTCTCTGGAGACATTCAAAACCCGCCTGGACGCGTTCCTGTGTAACCTGCTCTAAGGTGGCCCTGCTCTGGCAGGGGGGTTGGACTAGATGATCTACTAAGGTCCCTTCCAACCCTATGATTCTATGATTCTATGATTCTATGACTATCCAGTCTTATAGGTCTCTTAAAGGGCAGTAAACCCTTAGAAAGGTCCCTTTTCTCTTTGTCCTATCACTCTAAGCTGACTAGAACACTGCTTCTGCTTTTATTCTTTCTTATGAGTACAAAGATTCTTCATAGTTTTCAGCACTCAGGGTTATAAACCTACCCACTTCACTTGAAGGTCCTACACAAGGTCTCACCTTAGTTATCCCCCCAGTGATCCATTATCTTCCATTATCATTGGGAAATTTTATCTCCATGGTACAGTACCCTACACTTAGCTCTTTGTAAAAGATGGACTTGTTACGACTGAGTTTTTCAAAGTAGTTTTGTCTCTTGTTAGGAAGTGTACAGCGTCTAGCATTTCTATTGATTAAGGTATACAGACACTAAAGGCATAAAAGCAAAAAAGTAATAACAGCATTGTGGCTTCTGTGACAACATCTGTGGAACGTAACTGTAAGCACAGCAGAAATAGGAAATTGCAGTAGAATTGTTTGTTCTGATCCTGCAGTTCTTGGGATTATTTGCTCCAGAGAGAAAAACTTGGAACTTGTGCGTTTTTGAGAAATAAATCTAATGGTCTTACCTCCAAAACATCAAAGTTGCAGTTTGGGTGATATTCAATGTCGAATTCCTGAATGGTGAGTTGAATGCTGCTACCAGGTGCTGTGTGAATGTACCAGATGCATTCCCTATTGCTTGGGTATCTGTTGGGGTATCCAGGGCTGTGAAATGAACCAGAAGGGCCAGAGAGTTCTCCTCCACAACCTGACAACACAGCAAAGCAGCCTGTCAGTGAGGGGCTCTGGAAAAACTCACCAACAGCTCTGCGACGAGGACAGGCATTAGCACCCATTTCATCCACAAATGCATATACTGGGCTTGAGGATCTGCTGCATCACAGGGAACCGAGGTCTAGCAGGGAAAAGAAACTCAGGAACGGCAGGCTGGACCTGCTGACATTGCCCATGCAGTATGCACTTCACCTCCTGTTTTGGCATGTTTCTCACTGTACCTCAGCATTTGCTTTGACAGCTGAAGAAACGGAGACAAGAAGCAAAAAAAGTGACATTTTTTGTATTGGCTTCTAACTTTAAACAGTTCTAGAAAGCTGAATCAGATCCATCCTCAGCTGTAACCGACCTCAACTAATACACAAACTAAGTTAGCATGGGGAGGGCTTCCTATTGTTGGGGAGGGCTTCCTATTGTTGTAAAAATACCATTACCCACTGCTTTAGAAATCATAAAATTAAAGACAATGTAATTTCCCTCAGCCCACTGATCACTGATCATGATTACAAATATTCAAGTCACAGTGGATAAACTGGCTTTCCGACATTTGGTGAGTTTAATGTTCTTTTTTATTGAATCGTAGCTGTGCAATTGTAAGACATGCCGTGTTTGAGAAGTTATGCATTTTCCTTTCAGATAAGAAATTATTGTCTTAACCTCACTCCCCATGTGCCTTGGGTGATTAAGTTCTTGCATATTATGAGCTAGATTTAAAAAAAAAAAAAAAAAGAAGATGCAAAACAATGGATGAAACGCAGGCCCTGATTTGACAGCACAAAGCAGCTGAACACCTAAAACTGCAGTTTTAGCATTGCTTTATGGAGATTGTGTCAACTGCTGCACTCACCTCCTTTTGTTGAGCTCCTGGGAAGATTTTCTCCCTGATTCAGTTCACGGGTGCAGGTGTCAGCAGGGTGGGAAGGCACAACCCCCCTAACTTTTAGTTATAGGAGATATTTTATAACATAAAAGCAATAAACTGCCCCTCTGAGCTGCTCAACTAATCCACACAGATGTGTAAAACTCCCCTGATCTCTATTAAGTCTATGCATAATTTGCAACTTAAACAAGGTATCTCTGGCCATTGCTCTGCTTAGTGTTTGTGGGGTTTTTTCCTCAGGAAGCTATAAATCAAGATCTTCAATTAAACGCAAATACTTTCCTCAGCACCTTCTGTGACAAACTTGTGGTTACTGAAGAGTGGCTGCTAAGCCCCAGAAGCATTTGCCATCATCTCTACTGTGATGTCTTTCAGCTTCTTATTGAAAACTTGAGTTTGGCTTTGCCACAGTTGGCTCTAGACGTCTAGGACTGCAAAATACAAGTCTATGAGAGGAAAGAGCGGCAGGTCTGAAAGGGAGCAAAGCAATAAGCAGCTATTTAGCTAAACTAAAAAAGAACCATCTAAATGCAGATGTGAGGAAGACTCCAGCCATGCCAGCAATGTAACACAGATCTCTGTTGGTCCATCACCCAGTACTCACTAGAAAACCACCTTTTAAACACAAGAATTCCCACTATTGTACAATAGTTATCTATAACCCAGGGAAGCCTTTACATAGCAGAGGTTGACCTCAGAGGTGAATTGGCAAGGGCTTAGTTTTCCCTTTTTCCCCACCTTGCTGCACAAGATGCTCCGTAACCCTGAGGTGGTTTGCCCTGCAGCCACAAAGCTACATTGTCAAGCTACCAGATGTCTCAGTCAAGGAGTAAAAGATGCTTTTAAGTATATTTGAAATCAATCCTGCCTTCAGTCCCTCTGGAGAGAGAAACAGAAAAAGGTAGTGCACTTATTCCCCCCGAGCCTGTCAGCACTAGTGGGTAGATGTTAAGCCCCTGTAACTTTGATATCCATGAACATTTGAGCCGAGAGACAGAGACGAAGAAAGCTTCAGTGTAACCCACCATCCCACTTTTATTTCCCAGTGCCATCAGAAGACAGTCTAATTTTCCTCAAAAGAAACCAGGTCGTTGGGTTTTTACAAGTGGAGAAAAAAAAGCTGTCGGCGGGGGGGAGCCTTCCAGCTGAATTTGCTGGGTGAGTTACCCTCTTTCTGTTCCCTTCACAGCAGGAATGACAGGGCTGCTGAGGACAGACTTCAGGAGGGGAAAGCCGCCTCGCCAGCTTGGGAAACAGAAAAGATTTCTCAACAAACAGACTTGATGGCTCGGTTCCTGAGGGGGTGGAAACGGGGAGACAAGGGAGTTTCAGCAGGCGAGAACAAAGCCAATTGCTATTTATCTCAGCCTGAAGAAAGCTGGGAACATTTTAAAACTAAACAGGCAGTTATGACTCAGCTTCTCCTACTACGAGTTTCCTGATAGCCACAAAGACATGTTTTTTATTTAAACCCGAAATGGCTCAGATGAGTGGAAAGCTTGTGTGCTGGGCTTTGAGGCACAGACCTTTCTCTCCATGCAGCCCTTGCAGGTAGCATTCAGATTACTCCTGCTCCCTCTCCAGAATAGTTTGTATTTTCTCTGAGCTCAGTCGATATTCTCTGGATGAGGTGTGTGAAGCACAGGAATAAGAACGTCAAACTGTTGTCAGTGTGCCATTTCTTTTCTTCCAACTACAAATGTTCCCAGAAAAGGCTTTTTCTTAAGAGAGAAGCAATTCTTCTTAAGTGCTCCAGTAAAACGGAGGTAAAGTTCAGATCTCTGTGATTCGTTTCTTATAATGAATGTGCTGAACTTGTGTTGCCAATCATTTATTCATTTTTTGCAAACAGATAGGAAATTTCTTGAGTTTATACCTAAGTGTTCACTGACTAATAGCTGAAAAAAAGGACTTACTGATCTTCTCAAATATGTGAACTTCACACCTGAATTATGTTGACTGACCTGCATATGCAAGCAAAAACCTCCACATTAGAGCAGAAACATAATCTCTGAACTCTCTGGACAACTGGCAGAAGTCTATATACTACATTTCTGCTCTTATATGGATGAAGTAAGAATCAGTTCTGTTGTGCCTTTTTTTTTTAAATATAGATGCTAGATGATTTTAACAAAATATTTACAGAAATACTTGAGAAAAACAAATGTTCCTGCCTTTAAACTCACTGGCTACATCTATGGAACACTAAAATGAGGAAAACACAAATAATGATAGAAAACCTTTTTGAAATGTTTACAAACATTGTACGTGAAAAATTTGCCCAGCCTTCCAATTTAAAATAAAATAAAAATTAAAATGTCCAGGAATACTGTTTCAAAATGAGAAGCAAACTTTGATTCACCTACTTTGCAGCTTATATTTTGGTTCCTGGAACATTATGGGTCCTTACTATTCACAAACTTTTTGTCCTGGATATTTTAAAAAGGGTGACTTTAGAATTTAAATCCTGATTTATTCAGTGTCTCCCTAATTTTCATTAGCCACAAAATTCTTGTAGCATTATCCCTTTCTTTGATTGGATGTAGATGTAGATGCAGATGCATATTTATTTATATACATATATGTATATATGTGAATATATGTATGGATTTTGCATTTAAAAGGAAAACTTCAGGACAAATGCTAATGCTATTCCTTTGAACCATGCATTTGTGTGTACCGTATCCCCTTCCTATTTTTGAGCAAGCTAAGAAGTACACCTTGACTTAACCTGGAATGTAATTTCCATACAAAAGTAGCCTGCCTGCTTTATTAAGATATTGAAATAGGAAAAGTTTAAATGATGATGTAATCATCTCAGATGATTAAACGTATTCCACCTCTGGCATCACCATTAAATGAATACACACCTTCTCCCAAAATATCAGATTAGAGTTTGCTTCTATTCAAGTTAATGGAATTTGTGCTGTTTATGGCAACAAAGGAAAAAAGATCTGGTCTTTAGAGGTAAATAAAAATGTGGAAGCAGAACCTATAAATTGCTGCATGACATCATCTCTCACTGAAATAATAGTGAATAATCTGAAACCATTCTCTTCCTAGTGAAACATCTTTAAACCTTTTTCTCAGCACAGAAATCTTGCTCTGGGTGGACAGATACACAGACAGCTGCACTGTGGAGAAGTTCCTTGCAGCTGAACTGCATATGGCATGTGCTCAGTTTGTGCAGACCTCCTTGCAGTCATTTTGGAAACTTCAGCCCTGCAGTTAAACTGAGAAAAAAAAAAAAAAGGAAGGGGAGATACTCTTTCAGTGGCGTAAAGGTCCTGGAATTCCCTTGAAAAATGCTTAAAACAACTACCTAACCTGGTGTTAGTTGCTAGGAAATCAGACAACAAATAGAAACCTCAGGAAACATGTATTTGGTGTTTTTGCTTTTCTCTGGCTAAAATCTAAGAAGTCATTGAAGATTGTGCAAGGAATGATTTATAGACGTCTTTCCATATTCCTGCCTGTCTGGTTAGCAGATGGTGTTCATTAACCAAAGAAGAATCCCTATTCTCATAAATAATTATAGCTGAATAGAGAAGTAGTAATCTGTAGAAACCTCTATTTTCAGATTTATTCATGGGTATGTTTTAGCCACATGCTAGAAAAATCCCTTCCATAAAGTTTAAAGTGAACTGCCACTGTTCCTGTACAATCACAGTTACAGAAATTAAAGGATTCAGAGTTGTTCCATTTGTTGTGCTCGTGGTGAAATATTTCAGTAAACATTAACTGTCTAGCTTCAAGGAGTGTGTAGTATGCACATTTGCCTGTACTACACTAATACTTGCATGAAGTATACCTTGGATTTGATTCTGAAATCTTTTGCTGTCTTGAGTAGGTTCAGTTCGTAGAATATTATCCAGTGGAGCAAGTGAGATAATTTCTGTGATGAAGGTTTATGCAAGAGAGTAAAAATTGAATGATAAACAGAGTTTTTTTGCCTTTTCCCTTCTTCTTAAGGATTTGTTAATCACTTCTGTACCTTTGATTATTATTGTTCTATCAGTCTCCTGAATTCTGGTATTTTCTTCAATATGTTCCTATATGAAATCAGTAAGATGGATAATAAAGATAAACTACTGGGACCCACAGACATAAAGGCAAATTCAGGCATTTCAACAGGAGCCGAATCCTTCAAGATACTGAAAAGCCACAGTTTCCAGCTGCCAGCATTCAATGTTAGAAAAAGCCATTTTCTAGCTCTCAGACATCAATTGAACTGTTCAACAACAAGCATTTTAAGAAAATTTTGGCCCTTATATATTAGTTTGGGTGCTGAGGAGAGGTCCAGCTTGCTGAAGAAACAGAAACAAATTCATTCTTAGCTCTCCCAGAGAACATATCTATGTTTTTAGTAGCCAGACTGCAATACAAAAAGCCAGCTCTGAACATGGTAGCACCCACAACTCAAACAAACTGCTCAGGACTTGAAAAGATCATACCTTCTGCATCTTTAGACTAAATGTGATAGAAAGACACTGAAAAGGAAGAGTCATTTTTGAAAACTGAACAAATGGCAATTCGTCAAAGGCTGCACAAGAAATCAACAGCAGAGCTATGACTCAGGCTTAGGAAATCTGGGCCTCAGCTCCCTCATTGACCTGCAATGCAATATTCTCTCCAGCAATCCTAACGGATGCCTGGCAAACGTCTGCTTTGAATGGCTTCTGCATTTTAATCTAATCTCTGTTTCTGTTATGCTTCCCTGAAGAACTAACAAACTATTTCACATTTTACCTGACACGTATACTGAAAAACTCCATCTTTTGTTACTGTATGCCATTGAATAGTTTTCATCTTCTGAAAATAGAGACACAGAGTAACAAAAATTTATCTTCTTATGAATCAAGTGGGCTTTCTCCACATCCTGTCCATCACTCATGGTTTCTTAGGGAAACCCAACAGAAAGAAGATGATAGTGAAGGAAAAGAGCAATACAATACTTTGGGGCTACATGATTCTTTTCTCAACAGTGTTGTTTTCTTCTTTTTAGAGGGGGAATCATTATGTCACAGAAAACAGAACACCAGGTGCAAATTTTGACTATGCTGAGAAGAGTCAATTGAATTTATAAGCTCTCCTGACAATCAAGCAGCCTAATGAGTAAGCTTCCAATGAAATGCAGATGTATATATAAAGCAGTCCGGTCCTACATGCTCATTGCTTAATAAGGTAAGTGACGGGTCTAGGAAATATGTGTCTTCTCAGATAGTGGCAGTTGTCACTGGTGTAATTTTGCACCGAGAGACCTTTGCTCTTTTGGCCTCACGATTTATTTTTTTTTAAGGAAAGCAATTCAATTGGCATGCCATCTTTGCAACATCCAGACGGTTACCAAGAGTTTGTTCTTTCTCAAAGGGACAATATATGCCCCAAAATATATTTGCCTGTATTAAGTTTCCTAATAAAGAGCAGAAGTGGAATGAGCACCTTGCAGATTCAAGCTTTCCCTCTTGGTCAGTAAGTCTCCTGAGGCCTTGGCTTCAGAAGAAAACAGTGATTTAGCAAAATCAATTCTAAATCCATCCTCATCAATGAAAGCCCCTTAAATGACCAGTGTTATTTCAGAACTGAAACCACTTTTAAATTGAATTCTTTGCATTTCAGCTTTCCATCCAAGTTAAAATTATATAGGACACTTTTAAGCATAAATAACAGCATTCTTCTAAGATCAGTTACTAATTCTGTCTTTGGGAAAGCCTAAAGACTGGGTTTCCTTCAGCAACCCAGCTCAGCAACTCAGCAACTGAAAAGCAGTGTCTCAGCAACTGTAAAGATCAGATGCAAATGTTTCAAATCAAAACACTTAAAATCTGTGTTGTGTGTGGCAGGAGAGGCTACTCATGCCAGTTATCGATGAGGTAAGCTTTTGGCTTTTTGTGATCACCTCATAACCATAAGCAAAGCTGTTGGAAAATGTGTCTGAAATGAACTGTGTCAGGCACATGGTGGCAAATATAAGTGCTGCTCCCTTTTATCACCAAAGCATGTGAATGTCCTTGATATGTATCTCATAGATGCTTCACAACTGCCAGTTAAGAAGCACATGGACAGCCTGAGAAATAGTTCACAGCAGCTTGAACTCTAGAGCACACATTTGTCACTTGAGCAGAAGTAAAAGCTCTTATCTCAGCAATATATATAGCCTTGTTATTTTCTTGTCAGGTGAGATGTTACTAGATCCAGGTCTAGATTCTCGTAGGGATGTGCTGTCACTTGCATGCTTTACTCTGAAGTACCCAACTCAAAGTTGCATTTCCTGATGAGTTCCCCCAGGCTAAGGGACTTTCTCCACTGAGATTTTTTTTGTGTATATTAAAGATTTTCAGAAGGGAGAAGTAAGTATAGCACCCCGACCACAGGAACGTATCTAATTTTATCCAGCCTAGGGCAACGGTATATGCCCAGACGACGCAGCCACCAAGGGTAAGAGGAATACCCATATTTGTGCATGACACCAATCGAGAAAAAAAGGAAATGCCTGCAATGAACAAAAAGAAGATTACTGTGGGCAGCTCTGGAGGAACCTGCACTCATATTACAGGCTGTCAGGAGTAGCAGCTGTGATGTTCTGAGCCAGCAATGGCATTCCTTAGGAACCAGCCCTATCTCAATCCACAGATCCTGCTCTGCTGCTCAGACACAGGCCCACATTAGCAGTCTGGGCCCTGTGCAGTGTTATGCTGCAGTTTAGTGTCCAAACACTAACAGTGGGGCAGCGCTAGTTGACACAGAAGTTAATGCGTCAGTGCAAAAAGGAGTGCAGGGGGATGGGAGAGGGCTGGAGAGTCCGGGAAATGCTCTGGGGCCAGACGTGGAGGGAAAGCGCAAGAGTGCTTACCACGCAGGCAGATTCTGGAAAGCTTTGAGACCTTTAGAAAAGCAAGTTAACCCAGCACCATGGCTACTGTATGGAGCTGATGTCATCTGGCTGTGCATAAAAGCCTCCGCTTTTTCTTCTTTTGTGCAGTCCCAGAATGACATCACCTCGAAGCACAAGAACGTACCTTTGTGCTGCAGCTCTTCCCCTGCTGGCTCCTGCCACACATCTCACTCCTCCCACGTATGTCCCTCCTTTGCCCAGAAATGCTCCTTGACCTCCACTGAATGCAAAACACCACTGTCTAGTCGATGAGAGCCCTTTGGGAGCCCGCAAAAGCCAGCAGTCTGGGGTAGTGCAGAGGAGCTCCTATTCAAACAATGTATAGCATGCCATACACCTCAGCAACCCACGGTGGGGCCTCGGCGGCCGACTTCAGCTGCTTTACAATGCTGTCAAAGCTGAATGGTGTGAACTGATTAGACAAACAGGGCAACTGTGGCGATTTAATTATTTTCAAGGTTGGACCCTCTTTGACGGGATGTACAATGGCACACAATTTAATCTTGTTACAGTCCAATATTGCAGTTAAATAAGCAGAGTGAAAAAGTTGCATTTGTAGCCTCACTTTTGAAGAAACTACAAACTTACTTTGCAGTTGTACAGTCATTAACAGATTTATTTATAATTGGCATGCATGCTTGCCTATTTAATGAGGCCTGTGACAGTCTTCATGACATACAAGAACAAGAGAAAAAACACCCAAAGCACATCCTGGCCAAGGTTATTTCTTGCAGAGAAGGGGGACGGGGGGCAGCTGGAAGTGAATGCGCTACCCAACAAAACAAGCACCACTAAAGAAAACTAGAGAGAAGCTTGCACAGAAAACACAAGTCTATAGGAATGGGGCAAACCGAGGGCTGAGTGTTTCCCATTAGAAAGCCCAAGTCACCTACGATTCCCCTAATAGCAAATATTTCCTGGTCAGTCCAGAAATGCTGCAGATGCCCCCATCCCTATGCCTGCTTCTGCAAATGAAAGCATATTTCACAACAGCTCTCAGTCTCTGATGAGATGATCTTCAAAGGTGTGCATGTGCAGAAACATCCACTGGGAAAGTATATGAGGAATTATGGGGAAACACAACTTTTTTAGAGATGAAATGGGTTAAGTCTACCTAGCTGACATAGAGTGGCATAAACTGGGATGCCATTACACATACAGAGAAGAAGGAAATATACCTTCCCAGAGGAAACCCGGTTAACTTACCATTAACATGCCACAGCATCTGGAACCCCCTTCTAGTGTTCAGTCCATCAGAATAAAACACCACATGAAGGCTGGTCCCAGTAGTGCTCCCTGCCAGTGGAAGAGACTGTCCACAGAAAGTGCCTATGAGGTTGGATTGCACACCAGGCCCATCATAGAGCTGAAATGAAACAAAAAATATCCCAGTGAGTAAAAAGCAGCTCCCCAATTCTTAAATGTTTTGTGAAGGATGTCAAAAAAAGCAGTGAGACTTCTTGCATGGGCTACCTTTGCACAGCAATATGAGTTCTGTGGAGCGTGGAAAGATTTGGATGAAATGATGAGCAAATACAACTGCAGTATGTCTTTAAACCTGACTGCACAGTGTGTACAGTAGGAAGGTTTTGCTGTTTCTGTTTTGGTGTGTATTGGTGGCTGCTGAGGAAGAAGATAAAGGGCAAATGGCAATGAAATGAAATAGAAAGAAAAAAAAGGATGTCATGGTTCTGATTTGACCATGCATCTTAGATGCTCAGTGCCTTCAAATCCCTTGGTGACAAATCTGTTTACATCTTCATTTCTTTAAGACTGCACTCAGGTGATTTGAGGACTGAGTGAGCTTGTGACGGAGAAAACCAAGCAGTCAGCATCACCAGGGTCTCCCAGAGTAGGGAGGAGAAGCTGAAAACTAAAAGCAAAGTAAATCCTCAAAAAACAAAAGGCAAACTTCACATTTGCTTGTTTATTGTTTCATGATCTTATGCTAGCATCTTGCTTTGGAGCAGAAGTGGACAGAGTCATGCTTTCTGAACTTTTGTACTTAGAAGCACTTTATGTTTGATCTCCTAGTCATATTCTACATGATGGAATTTTGACAGTCAGTGTTGGCAGAGGTAGCCAGCCTGAAAATCTTTCTGTTCCCCAAATAAAGATGAGAAGTCCTCTATCCCACTCTTAAAACATCAGCACTCTAAAAAAAATAATAAAAAACAAACAAACATATAACCCACAAATAAAATGCTAAGGAAATATTTGTGTATTTAAATCTTGAAATCTGAAGTTAGTCATATACTCACATTTAAAACAAAAAAAAAAAGTCATATTTTGATGGGGTGATAGTGGATGCTTAGATATTTTAAGCCTCTTTACATTAGTTGTCTCCAAACAGGTTTAAAGGGTATTTTAAGTCCTATTTTTGTGATTTTATTCAAATACGTTAAATCACACTGAATATGCATCTGTGTTCCTCATCAAATATCCATATGCTCAATGTCACTTTTCAGGGGTGAGGTGAGTAATTTTTGCAAAACCAGTAAAAATTAGACATTTTAGCTAAATTGCCTTTGACTTATGATATCAGGTTGCCAGTTGTCGTCAAGTTAGGAGTTGCTTTATTATTTCTACTGTTGTTACTATGATTCTTAAAGTTTAGACAAACAGCAACCCCTGTGCTTTTTTATCGCTTTGCCACAGTTCATCTCATCTTCCATCTCACAGCGCACATCTTCCTAACACAACCCAGCAAATTACTGGCACAGAAACCACGTCTGAACATTCTCATTGTGAAATTTTGGCATGCTTCCTTTCAGAATTTCAACAAAAACTTTTCTCTGTTCTGAAGCCATCACCGTAAAGTTCAGTCCATGCAAAGAATCAAATCTATGATCTCTAGACAAACAGCCAAGGTTTATTTATCTTTGCTCTCCATTCAAATCTCTTTTCCAAATATCTCTTATTCCACTAAGATTTCTCCTACACTCAATATCCATACTATGAAAGTATGATATTACAGTAGATATCGATTAACCATCCTAGCTACTAATTTTTGCACACATTTTCTAGCAGGCGCACATATGGGAATCAGTAATTGAACCCTCAGCTTTTCTGTTCAAGCTGCTGGTCTTGCAGAACCCTCAGAAATCTCACTGTTGATTTAAGACATAGTTTGGGCCAAGAAATCTACTCAAATGGTTTCAAATCCTCAAGCAGACAGTCTAGTTTGAATGTTTAATTAAAAAAAAAAAATAAATTGGATGTAGTTCAGCCAGAGTTAGGGGAAAATTGCAGGAATAATTCTATGGTAATATTCCATGGCCTGTTTTATGTCTGGTGACAATGACTCTTTTTTGGTTTTAATCTTCTAATGCAATGAAAGGCTCAGAGCATGAGAAATGTATTGGAACTTGAGAACTATTGCCCCATTTGGTACGATGTCTCTAGGTGAGATCAGAAAAGCTTCAAAGTTTCTAATTGCAGACACATTGCTGGTAGTTCCTGCAAAGCCTTGATGAGATGTGGTCAATAGTAGACATGAAACTGTCGTACAGATTAGATGTTAGAAGTTGAACATCCAACTGTATTCTTTCCAAATGCAAAGCTTGAAGGATCGCCTGACAGACAGATGGGATGTCCCATGCCCAGCATTACAGTTATGACCTTCCTCCAAGCCAGCCTGAGAGCTTTACACATTCTTTTATGGCTTAAGTTCAGCAAAATGAAATCAAGTCAGATCCAATTAGGTTTTTTAATAGTACTACTTCCTTTGACAGCTTTGTGGTATATACTACTCATATTTCTGTGGCTTCAAGCCATGGAAATCTTACACCAGAAAAATATGAATGGCAAAGAATGAATCAACGTGGAGATCATGAATCTGTGCTCTGAATAGAAACAAAAACTATATTAAGATATATATTCAACGATCAGCTGTTAGCTTTAGTAATTACAAGTGAAAAACCATTCTAAAGAACTACAGACTAGATCATACCCAGAAACTTACAAATACAAACAAACAAAAAACCTCCAACCTTCATGAGTCTCCTGCAACTTTGATTCATCAAGGGGGTGTTATTTTTATCTAAGACAGCAAATGTCACATTTCTATGTAATTTCCCCTGAAAACAGTTCGTCAGTTTTTCAAGACACAAAGACTGGTTACTATGGCAATCCCTTCATGCCGCGCTGCCCCGTGGTCAGGGTTCAGAGAGGAGTTTCGCAGGAAATTCGAGTGCCTGGCCAGCTGTAACTCATTGAGAGGGGCAGAACCGCACAGCTAGAATTTCAGGCTGTCTTTCACTTCTAAATGAAGGCAACAGCTGTGTGTTTTCACAGGGCATTTTGAACTTCTCCAACCAGACTTTGCTCTCACACAAATACGAGCAAGTGAAACTCAAGCTGAACGCAGATCTCATGAGCCACAATTTCTCTTCTGATCTCTGAGATAGTATTTCTCGCTTAAGGGCCTGCTTTGTCAGCTGTGCTATCCTAAACTGCTGCAAATCAAGGGAAGGTTCTTCCCTGGGCTATATGAAGCAAGGTACTCTGGTGGCCTGTGCAAGACAATTTAATTTTGGGGCAGTTTATTAGCCACTCTGGTACTACACTTACTCTAGGAACTGGGGATTGGGCTTCCTCCCAGCTCCTCACTGGGAAGAAAGTGCTTGCTCCTTTTCTGTGTAGATATTTGTTTTGTAATTTATTTATTTGTTCAGACCTTTTAGCCTCCATCAGAATATCCAAGGGCTTTGCAATGATTTTGGCAGACAATACAACTGGCAAAATATGCAAACAGCTGCATCATATGTTCAGATCCTTAGCCCCCGCCTCTTTAACCGAAGCAAACACCCAGCAGGACCGAGCGCTCCATTTCATCATCCTGCATCCCAGCACCAGGCCCAGGGGATGCAGAAAGTCCAGACGGGTTATTAGGCACGGGCTCAGCAACTGTTAGGAGAAACTCCTTATCAGGCTGCCTAGGAGCAAGCGTATAGGCTGACAGAAAAGTAAGAAGGGGAGGTACTAGCTCTCTACGGGGTGAATTAAGCTGTGGGACTGCCCTGCAGCAAAGCGTCAAGTGAAAGCTATCTGCTGGACGTTGGAGTGGGGCTGGGACAGCAGGGCTAGCCAAGGCTGCAGGATGGGTTCGGCTTAGGCAGCTCTCCCAGAGGAGACACCACGGTCACCAGTATTACATTCTGGTTTTTCTGATTCTTCAGCCTGGAAATATATTGCTGACACCAGTAATGATGCTCTGGAGGCCCCAGTTGTTCACCTCTCTTTGGAGGAGCAAAGCAAAGCAGCATGACCTGTGTCACAGAGAAGCTCATTGCCAGAACTGGAGCAAGGGCTCAAGGGCGGAGCTGGCTGGAAAATGGAGTTTCTGCTGTGTGGAAAGAAACAAAGATCTCAAAAAAGTGGGAGGAAAGAAACTTTGAACATGTTCTGTTTGGGTATACTCGAAGCAGGGACATTTTTCCAAGCTTATTCCTTTTTGCAAAGTGAGACTGGCAGGAGCCTTCCAGACGGGTAGTGAGCTCTGTCTGCTCAGTTTTCCTGGTAGAAAACTGAACTTTTTTTTAGGAAAAAATTTCAGTTTTCTCTTGGAGAACTTTATTTCTGTGAAAAGGCATGGTTTTTTCATCAGGGAAATCATTATGAAAGAACACACCCCCCCAGCCTAACCTGCTCTGGAAAAAAGCTGCTCTCCTGTATTAGTTAGGCACAACATATTGTCTCAATCCAGAGATGATGGAGTCTTCAAAGACAAATTGTCAGTTTCATATAAGGGCAAAATCCATCCTATGAATACTGACAGTTCTCATTCTATTGTACTGTAAATAATTATATTATCAGATGTCATTAATTCATTAAAATTATATTATTATATCTACAATTGTCTCAATTTGAGTCCTGAAACAAACTGCAGTCTGAAAGCCTTTTCACAGGGACCAGCAGCAGCAGCCCTGAGCTGTATTTGCAGAATTCAGCAAAGGACCAGTGTGACTGCGAGTGCTCCACCCGTTGCCGGAGCCTCTGGGGCATCCTCGAAGAGCTATCCTGACACAGATAAGCATCCCTTTCCTCTCAAAAGTGGGAAACCTGACATGGGATTGTTTGGACTGATCTGAACACTAGAGGCAGTCATTAGAGGTATCTGAGCAGCTCTTCCTGAACACGTCATTTTTGAAAAGGAAATTCTGATGACATCGCAACAAATATGTTACCAGAAAACAAAATGAAGCAAAAGCCAGACAATATAATCATAATCCAAGAAACAGAATGCGCTCCAAAGTGAGATCACCATTAATTGTTAAAGCAAGAATTAACTCAAATAAAAATAATCCCTTTCCAAGCAACACATTTCCTTTTAGAAGAACTAGAGTGCAAGTCTAGGAACATGCAGGTCTATCAGCCAGAGAAAAAAACCAAACAAACTAAAGCTCCAGGATGCGGCACATGGCACTAGCTTAGCACTACAGCGGCACAGTTTTGGTAGAAAAAAAGGCAGCCTAAGACTTTGAGTGATTTACTCTGTGGGGCCTTGTTATTTCTGCACAAACAGGAGAACAAAATAAGGTTATGTTTGTGCTTGCACGATGAGAAGTGTTTGCAATTGCCACTGGAAAAAAGCCCTTCTTAAGAACTCATTCTAAATAATGGTCTAATATGATCGTTTAAATATATTTATGCCCTAGATGACCTTTGATAAAACTCCTTGCTCTGACCACCATAGGCAACTTTCTTCTCTCCACACAATGACACGCTTTCACTAATTAACCATTTTATTCCACAGTACAATGGAGTTTGCCATTGTGCATCACTAGACGTATAGGCACACTGATTAATCTCACTGGGATTTATCTAGCATATGGAAATGTATAAATGTCTAGTTTTTTAACAGCAAGAGTTTTATCTGAGTCTATATTTTGGCTTGTAGACTGAGCCTCAAACACTCAGAGCCCTTCAAAAGTTTCAAGCAAAGTTAAATTCCACATTGGACTGCAGTGATATTTTTTTAAAAGGATTTTTGATCTCTTACATTTCCACTTAACTACCTTCTCAAATAAACAAGAATTTCTCACTACAGGCAAATCGGCTCATCCCAAACCACGAGCAAGGCTCTGGTTTATTATAAGAATGGAAGAAATGCAGGGTGTATCTTTGGATAAAATTTTAAAATTGTTTTAGATACAGGAGTAGAAAACAACTGCAGTTTAAGAAAGGAATGTCAGGTAACATCCACCTAGTTGGTCAGCCCCAAGACCTGCACTCAAAACCTTATTTGTTCTGCATGGTATTTTACATCCCCAAGCCTGTATTAGGAAAGCACCTCCACCTAATCGCTGTGCTGTCTGGATAGGGAACGTCACAGCCACCTGCAGTGGGGCAGCCCCGCACACCAGACGGAGCAGTCTGAGCTGAAAGCAAGGCAAGCCAGTGCGGGAATGCGTTTGAAAAGCCTGCCTTTCTGCTAACCACTCTGGGTGCTTTGACATCAAATCACGGCCCCATTGCCCAAGGCAAACCCAGGCTGCCCCAGTGCCCTGTTCCTGACCGGCTGCCTCTCCCCGAGGTACAGGCAGAGGTTTGCTCTCATGGCCAGCATCCAAACAGGTCCCTGAAGTGTCTCTCCTGCCTTTGCTGACCAAGGGGTTGCTTGGGGATCCACGCCCTTGTGGCAGTGGGATCACACATGCCCGGTCACAAGGCTGTGGCTATTTTGGTAGAGTGCCTGCTTTCCTCAGCGCTTCAGAAATTGGGGCAGTTCCTCTGTAGCGAGAATCCACACATGGTGGAGGGAGCAGGACTGCTTTTGAGCTCGGGACAATAATATTTCCAGTGTTACTCTTCATCAAAAAGCTGCTACTGTGGGAAAAGCTCCTTACAAAGAGACAGGGCTGCGCCTAGGAATACGGCAATCGGAGAGGGGGCTGGAGAAGGTGAGCCTGCTCTGAGAATCCCAGGTGGCTCTGAGCAGTTGGCCGCGCTGGTGGCTGGCATGCAGGGCTGAGTGCTGCTCCTCACGCGCTTTGCCAGCCCAGATGAACCGAACTGCCAGTGTAAGCAACCTCACACTGACACCATCAGGGGCCAGGATCCTCTCTGGGAATCCCCCCACTTGAGAAAATTTGCATCGTGAATAACTATGGTAACTGAGGAGGGCTGCAGCTTGGGCTTGGCAAATAAAGGGAAATATTCCTGCTACTTAGGCTTTCAGGAAAGCAAAACTGCCTCCTTATGGAAACAACAGGGAGGGGGGGACACAAAGCCTTCCTCAAAGTCTGGTGTGGTTTTCTCTGAGTCATCTGGGGGTTCCCCTTTGATGAGGGGAAGCTTTGACCAATTCAGATGGGGTTTCTCCAGCCACCATGTAATTTTGTATGGAGATGCTTGTGCTGAGTGGGATAAGCCACTTCATTGCATACACAGGCTCACCGATGCTGGCCAGGCTATCTAGCAAAATTTGGAATACAGAAGAACAGAGGAGAGAAGAATCCAGCTGCAACTAGATGGGTCCCAAATGCCCTTTCCCCAACAAGGGGCATGCACGCTACCATCATATGGTATTATTTCACAGTCACTTCATTGTACAGTGCTTTTTCCTGGAGGTACGAGTCACATTGCTCTGAGCTGTCAGGGTGTGGAAAACACTGAGTCCATGAAGGTCTGAGTCATTTCGTGAGTCCAAGCGCAGAATCTGCGTTGGCTTCACTCGTGCTTCTTGTCATCTGAGATTTCTGTGGGCATCATGCATCCCTTACATCACTGACAAAGTTAGCTGTCTTGAGGGGTGGGAGTTTTTGCGTGCATTTGTAAGTCTGCTTCTAAGTAACCTTTCGAACAGCAAAGCCAAAGTGTACTTCGATTCTGGCAATGTAGGCAATTGGGAAAACAAAACTCTGAGCCCTGAGCCAGTCTTGTCTAGGGTGGGTGGGTTTTGGCCCGACACTCTTCCTTCTGAGTATCCAGATCTCTCATTGAAAATCCATGCAAAATCTACTATTTCCTTGTATACCAATGGTGAGGCCTGCCACAGAAACCCAAGCAGAACTGTCGCTTTTATCCTTACAGTCTTACACTGAAGGACTTCTTGTGGAGGCCCATAAACCCTGAAGGAATTCAGGGATGGGCTGGCATGCTGCCAGCTTGCATGGTAATACGTTAATGGATACCACTGCAGCCTGGCCAGCAGGCTGTAATGTGATGTCTGTGTGCAGAACCTGGGTGGGTGTATTTAATATATCATCTGCTTCCCCAGGGTGATGTACTACCGGGGACGTTTTGTAAATCAATGCATGGCCATAAGCAAAGCCATTCTCTGAGCTCGGAGAATTCCTGCTGCACTTTAAAAAGACACACTTATAAATAAATGTAATAATATTAATCTCCTAATAGGGTTTAAGCATATTTACTAATTACAAGTACAGAAGAGAGTAAAACTAGAAACAGGGTCAGCTTTTTTTTTTCTCCTATGATACACTAATAAAAAAAGAGGATGACCAGCTGAGCGCAAGCAACAATTATCTAATGCAGTATTCCCAGATGGAGAAAAAGGATATTATGGCACGTCCTTGGAATGCTACTGTGGTTTCAAAAGGAAAAAAAAGGGAGACATATCCTGTTACCATCAGAAGGACATGAAACAGTTCTCAGGAGCAGATGCCATATTAATTACTGTACTTATTTGATAATATCCACATATAACGGTGCAATGGCATTTTAACCACCTAATTGCCTAATTGCTGAAAGAGTCTGGACTGCTTAAGTACACTGTCATGAAGCAAGCAAGGAAGTGCTTTATTCCAAAGAGGAACTCTGTCCTGCCCTGCAGCAGAAGGAAAGCTATTGTTATCAGGAAGTTGTTTGCCCCTGTAAGATGTTCTTTTGCATGAATGCAATGATAATTCCATCCTTGCTGATGTGCTGCACAGACCAAAGGGGTGAGACTCAAACAGAGAGCTCTGGAACTTGTCTTGCTGCATGACAAAATTTTACTATCTGCTTATCAGGCCGGTGGCATCTTGCAAAAGGATGGGCAAAGTCTTCCCTTTTCTTATTAAAAGCAGATGCTAAACAGACCAGTCTTCAAGGAATGGTTGTACTTTCTCAGCAGAATAAAATAGAGGGATATTGTCACTGAAGGACAGAAAGATTAGTGGTTTTCAAATGATATTTTTCTTGGATAAGAAAGGAGTAAATATCAGTCCTACTGCAAGACTCTGATCTTCAGGGCAGCAACATGGCATTCTCCTTACTTATAAAATAGCTTTGCCTCTGTGGAGATGATGTTCTGTCATACTAAATAAGAAGGTAATTTATCAGTAAAGATGGGGAGTTAAATTTATGCTTGTTCAGCTAATAACCTGGTGAATGTAGAGGAAGGAATGACATTTCTATGTCATTGTCTGCAATATTTCACTGGCCACAGCCTGATGACTCCTCTAGAAAGACTAATGTTAGGTTATTAAGTGAAGCCACAGCACGCAATATAATTTAAAGACCATCCAATCTAATTACAGCTAGTGCAGCATCACTAGGAAACAGTCTGTTATTTGGCATCCTATCATTGCCACTTCTGTACACTTTGCGTCTTTATCAGAAGCAATTAATCTCATATTCTTGAAACTTCACTGTAAAAACCCTTCCAAAATGTCACACATCCTGTGAGCATTACTAGCAATGAGCCAACATCCCCTGACAGGCCATGAAACACTGCATGCTGCTCATTCGTTGAGAAAGTGCTCATATGAGATTTGTGCTAGAGACTGACATCATAAAAAACTGCATTTTTGCCTCCCTCCCACACTGCCCCTTCTCAATTTCTGGCACCTATGCACAGGGACGGAAAATTGCCACCAAGTTAGAAGAACAGGGCTTTTTCCTTCATACTTGACACAGGTAGAAATAGTTGTATGTGCTGAAGTGGTGGATCTACAGGCCCTGCCCAGGCCAGTCCGAGTCAGTCACTCAAGGCTCCCTGTGGAGAGGGAATGCTGCTCAGCATGAGCAACACCAGCCAGCTGCTGCAAACGGGCGGTCTGGCTCACAAGAAGCATCCCATGATCAAAGGAGAAAAGGAAATAGGTAACGCAATACATGTCTGACTTATTGTACAGCTGTAACTGCATTTCAGTCTGGGGCAGCCGCGCACTGTACTTGCACTCAATTGTATTCTTTGGACTTCTGACTATCTTCTTCCTTGTTCCATTGTTGAAACAGTTATTTGCCCTAAGTGGTGATAATATCTTTAGTAACTGAAAACCACTAGTAATATCTGTGTGTAGAAACTTTTGGTTTTGTCATTATTCTACGTATTTAATTTCTGACTCATGTGGGGACTAAGCCAGGGAGCGAATAGCAAAATAATATAGTCTGTGTATATCAGACTGAATTAATCAGCAGGCAAAATGCTCTTCTTGTGTAGTATATGTAGGTTTCGGTCAGAAGCGTAAGTCATAATTAAATATGAAGCTGAAGAACAGGCCCTTTTACAGCATGGAGACTGGGACCAAAATGACAGTACCCAGCAGGCCAGGTCCAGCAGTGCTCAGGAATGCAGCTTTCCCAGTCTAGCTGTCCCCACCCCAACAAGCACCATGATTTTCTCCTTCAGAATTCAGAAAGATTTCCAAAAAATCAGAGCTCTAGTTTGAGACATTTGCTATGTCATAAAACTATGTCCACATATTTCTCTCACTGACTTTTAAAAGCACCTCTGCTGTCTTTTGGGTTGTTTTGTTTGGTTGGTTGGTTTTTTGCAACTGCCACTTCTTGATTGCACTCTGCTCAGGCAGGTCAGCTCTCTACCATAACACCTCTGCAACATTTAAGCTTGTCCTTCTCCCTCACATTTCATTTTCCCATACTCCCTCTACCACCACAACTGGGATCATCCCCTCATCCAGCCTAACAGCTAACTCTCGTCCTTCCCATCCCCCACCTCCCAGCAAGTAGCAGCAAATATTGTCACCAAGCCTGCCAGCTGCCAGCTGCCACCGAGCACCAGGCTGCTACTGCTAGGGCTGCCACAGAGCTAAGAAGACAAGTAGGGTGTTGCTACCTGCTGCAAGGGTCTGAGGTGGGAGACCTGCTGACATCAAATCCAAAAGGAGATGGGAAAAAGAGCACTTGATCAGCACCAGTGGCCAGGCCAGTTTGCGAGTGCAGCTACAAGGAAACTGTCTGAGCAGCGGTTTCCCATTTCCTCCAAGAAAACGGCGAAGAGCTCTGGCACGTGGTCCACACACCACAGTGAACAGGATTATACCTCTGTTTTCACAGGGTTATACTCAGCCAGGGCATCAGAGCGTTCCCCTTTTAGGCCTCTCTGCAGTAAAAGAATCTCAAAACTAGCATATGGCAGAAAAGCAATTTATCTTAGCAGAACAGCTATGAGTTGGGGGGGATTTTTGTTAACCTTTTTTCCAATTTGCAGTGGCTTCAGACTCCACATCGATTTCAGACAGAGAAGTCACAAATATCTGCAGTCTGCTTAGAAAGTGAACTGCACACTTGTTCCAGATTATTCCCCCTTTCCCCTACACCACAGAGCACTCACAGCCTTGCCAATGTGCTCCCCTTTCGCAAGACACAGGGTGGGAGCAAACACTATTCAGTTCCCTAGCTGGTTCAACCTTGTTCTCTTTTTTTACACTATGGCACATATTTGTGCAGCATGCAACAACTGAATGAGAGCATCTTTTCCAAGTGGTATTTCTTAGTGGCATTTAGAGAAAGATTTATAAGTAACATCACATGAACTGCAAATCAAAGCCTCCTTAATACATTTCCATGACTCTGTTTTTCCCTTGCATTTTCCTCTTTACACCTCTTTCAGTATGAATTTTCTTTGATTGGAAGCACTGAAAAATTGTTAAAACAAAGAGTGCAAGTACTTTTCTGCTCCCTGTCTCCTCACTCCCTCTGATACGTTTTATTTCTGTTAAGTGCTTTGGATCAGGTCCTTGCCTCTGGCACTGTTCCTCCAGCTTTGACTTACGTCTAGAATAGCGTCTCCTGGCAAGTCTTCTCACTGGCTGGCTACTGCGTGCAGGGCTCCTGCTTTTCACGGATCAAGAGCTTAAGCATCTTGAGACTAGCATTGGCCTCTCCACTTGGCTCCAATGTTTCCTTTTCAACCTCCTCACAAAATGAACCAGCGTTTAATAGCTAGTTCTCAATACAGTGCTCCCTTGTTTATTTTCTTCACATGCCTATTCTTTCTTTCCATTCCTGGCCACAAAGAGGAGAAAGCTGGGAGAACATTACTTTTGTCAATTTATTACCAATTTTGAGCTGTGAAAGCTGGCATAGTAAGGAGGTAGAGGGAGCAAGGGAGGACATCTATAGGGGGAACAGATTAACCCATCACCAGGCCTGTTGCTGTACCTTCTGCAAGACCCCAGTGTAAGTAAGTATCCCCAAAAATGTGGGCACTATTCCTTATCCACCTCCTTTGCTGTACGACATTTCTCTAACACTTCTCTAAATTTCAGTTCCTCCTGTGCAAAACCTAAGTAAGTGGAGCACCGAGGCTACATGCTGGCATCCGGTACAAGGGTGAAATCTAAAGGACAACTTAGTTCAGTAAAACAGCAAAATTGTAGGCAGGAGATTATAATCCTCAGTATAGCAGTGATCATGTCTATACTTTACTTCCCATAGTACAAGGTACAAAACGGAAAAAAAGTACCTTTTCAGTTGTCCTAGAAATAAAATTTTTTAGGAAATGAAAATAAAGGGTACTTGGCTTTAGATTGACTGCGTGGTTTTATTTGGCTAACAATTTCTCATTTTGTTTGTGGGTAAATTCAGTTTCTTTCAGTCCCTTTAAAGAAGCAGATTAATTATGAAAAGGAAAATATAAACAGGAGACACAGCAACCCTCCCTTTAAAAGTGTAGAAATAACACATTTTAAAGTTTTTGAACATACCCCACTCCTCCTCAGATAAAACCAGGAGGAATATAATTGGGGTCATTGCCTTTTTGCAATCAATTTACTAAACTCAGGATTTATTCTCCTTTACATGAAGCTGGAATCGTGACATCTCACTCCACCCATAAAAGCCAGGGCATCTAATCTAAGGTGGTGGCTCTACTCTCTGTAGCAAATCTAGGGACCTGCAAAGGGATTCATCCTCCCTATTGCAGACATCTATCTTAAGGTAGGATGAAGTGCTCTCTGTCAACGCTTCACTCCCTACTGATCATAGTAGGGAGGAAAATAGGAAATAGGGAAATTAATAAAGTTTTAATGGCTACATTTAGGTAAGATAAATTCCCCCTTGGTCTCCTGCATGCTTACTGTTTTTCCTTATTGG
Organism: Rhinoptilus africanus; assembly: GCA_013400135.1. Taxonomy (NCBI): domain Eukaryota; kingdom Metazoa; phylum Chordata; class Aves; order Charadriiformes; family Glareolidae; genus Rhinoptilus; species Rhinoptilus africanus. The sequence goes on from VXBO01005894.1 coordinate 72,603, forward strand.
GCAAGAGCTGATTTTTCTTGTTTCTAGAATCTGGGTACATACGTTCAAGAAGTCACGGTCACAGTCAGATCCATCTTCTATATCAAAGGCTGTGAAGCTATAGTTGAGCGTATTCCCTTTTGTAGTTTGGATGGTCCAGTTGCAGTGCTCATTTAATGGGTAATTATTTGGATAATTTAAACTTTCCAATATGCCATGGCTACGATTAACAGTCAGTACTTCGTGGCAAACTGAAAAAAAAGTGGTAATAAATTATATTTGTGCAGTGCTTATTAATTCAGTATCTCAAAAAATACTAATTGAAGTTACTGATAGGATTACAAGGTGAGAAATATTTGTATTTCACAGATCAGAGAAATAGCATGAAAGAGAATTGTGACCTATTGGAGAACATAGTGCATATGCTGCAAACAAAATCCAGACTTTCCAAACTTGAATCCTTCAGCTCTATTATGTCCTTCTTCTCTGATACTTGCAGACTCGTCAGTAGGTAGTACATATTTTTTTTGGGTAGTTTTCTTTAATTCTAAATACATGGTTATTCCTGAAACACATTTTCTTCTCTTTTTTTCCACTAATAACAGAAATTTGCCCTGTCATGTGAAACAATTTGGGGATGGTGCTCAACAAAGATTGACTAATGGATTACAAGTGGTTTATTTCAGCAAACTGGGAAAAAACCAATAATTCCTGGCTAAAACAGCAAATGGAAAGTACATTACAGTATTGGATTTTCTAGCTCCAGGAACTTGAGGTGACAATGAAATTCTTTACATTCTTTAAAAGGAAGCCATGATTTTCCTCTTGAGTCATTCAATAGCATCCTAGCATAAGAATTGGACACTTACTTGAAATAATGAGAGCTTTCCTTGAAGTGTAGAGAAAATGGAAAAGAAACTAAACTAGAAAAATAGAAACTAAAGAGTGAAATTACAGTAATGGCATTAGGTCAGTGAATCTCATTTTCCTGTATCCAACTTTCACTAAAGACAGAAAATATCAATGTGGGCAATCTCTTGTCTGGATTAGGAGCAGACCAGTATAATGCACAGAGAAGAAACGGGCAGAAGGCAGGGAGCAGGACAAGCTGTTTGCTCTGTACAGCAAATCTGCAGTGTCTGAACAGCAGAAATAGCTGAGATTCACTAGCAAAACTCTTCTATTGTCTGTCACTAGGGATAATACAGCTACCTCCTGCAAAATTTTTTGATTCTTTGCAAATCATTTACAGAGGTCTGTGTTTTTAGGACTTCAAAATGCTCAGGATGCAGCTGAAGGTCAGGGTCAGGTGGAGTGGAGCTTGTCTGCAAAGCTACACTGAAATATACAACTGTTTGAAAGGACAGGATGAAGAGCACAAAATGGATTTTCAAGAATGCAAGATGAGTAAAAGCTACTACCCCCTGCCATCAGGATTTTATTAGAAACATATCAAACAGAAAGGTGCCTTTGAATGTTAACTTGATACCATGCTTTCTTTTGCAATGTTTTCCAATTCACCATTATATTTCTTTCATGTACACGTAAATGCATCTGGCATCTAAGGATCCTTATTTTATACCACTGCTTCCTACATAATTTTAGCTTTTGGGCAAGCCATTGAAAGCTATCTCTGATGACTCTTCAGGAATTAAATATGAATGTAAATTGTAGATCACATTGTCTGATAGCTCAGGTTCTATATCTGAGTGCTTTGAAAGGGCTCTTTCTGTTTAATTAATGAAAGAAGGGGAATGCTCTTCTAATATATTGTCTTGACTTTGCAGTCTGAAAAGTGCATGGTAGCTGAATCTGTGATATCTTTAAGGATAATTATTCTTCATTTCTAATTATTGTATGCACCATGTGTTGATGAACAGCTTTGTTTTTTCGTAATCCATTTATTATTGTCGAAACCTAGGACAAGTTAATATCTACAAGCCTACAGCAACCCCTGTGACTCGGGCATGTCATATTTAGGGTACAAAAAGATGGTTGCAAATCATCTTGTATGTGGTGAAATTCTGTATCTTCCAATGTGCATTTAACCATATATGCTGGAGTGTATAAGAAGAAAAATAAACACCAGAACGATATTCAAGATTATGACTGGGAACAAAATAGTTTGTCATGTATCTTCTTGTATTTTTCTCCAAGTGTTATTATTCTGATATTTCTGGGGTAGAACTATTTTACAAAACAAATGTTTGCAAGAAATTTGTGACTCTTACCATAAGATATAAAAAATGAAACTTTTGGAAGTGTTTAATTTCAAAATGGCTGAATGATCCTAAGCACACCCACAATGATCCAGGATGCCTGAGGGTAACTCACTTCTCCTTTGCCATCCTGCCTCACAAGCAGCTAGAAGAGCAGAGAGGCTTGTTCTGTCTGCCTTCTCTATTAAAAAGTCAGGAGACTGGGTGAGCAGAAGAGCAAGAACAGTCCCATCTACCCTGTTATGGACTTCCATCACTTGTTATTCTGAGTAAATCTGGAGTAGTGAGTGCCACTGGTGCAGGTAATAGAAGCAGAACCACCTCACTAACTTTCTTCTAGGGCAGAGATAATCTTCATCACGAGTAGATGGGCAGATACTTTTTAGCGCTCTGTGTTCTGTGACTGTAGCAGACTAGAGAATCTGTGTCAATAATATGCTCTATACATTGCCCTCTGCTCTTGAGTAAGTAAGATCATGGGCTGCAAGAAGCATTTTCAGGAAGAAGCTGAACTGTAGAAACATGTCCTTCTCATAATTTTTTACATACTTACCCTGTTTGTATTTGGCTAAAAACCCTCCACCTCGCAGACTGCCATCAGTCCTTAGTTTTACATACATGCTGTCTCCACTGGAACGGATGGGTTCTGGTATCTGATTCCCACAAAATTTACCTAGCTGTTTAGCACTACTGCTGTTGCCATCGTATACCTTAAAAAAAAAAAAGAAAAAATTAATAAAGTTGATGGCATTACAAATTCAAGTAATTTCCCCCTGAAAAATGTCTGCTTAGGGAATTGTTACTGGGTATACAAGAGGTTAAATTCTATTTCTGCTCAGAGGAAGCCTGACAGGCATTTCAGAAACAAGCAAATCAGTGGAAAAACAGGAAGACAGTAACTGAATACTGGTGGGTTTTCAGGGGCTTACTCACCAGGAGGGGAAAACTGCACTCCATTTCAACTCTATTAAAAATATTCAAATAATTTATGCAACAATTAAAATATGAAATTTGGGAATAACATTAGGGTTATTGACACTGTTGTGCCTTTTCCTTGTAATTTGTTACGAGAGCATAATAAGGCCTTGGTCGAAAACACAGCAAAGATACAAAGATATAGACAGATTCTTTTTTCAGTGGCCTTTCTATCTAGACATAAATGCTTTTCTTACCAGCAGCTACATAGACACTGCTGCCTTACCTCTCACTGCTCCGCGATATGAAGGTAGCATGTCAGCATGAAGACTTCCTATTCTGGGTCTGTTCACTTACAAATATTGAATACCAGAGCCATGTGTTTTTCCTTGCCTGTGTACTCATCATATTCAGCTGCCTCCTACGGAGCAAAGCGTCACAGGGTACATACCGCAAGGTAATCAAAGTTGCACTTTGGGTGATACTCTAGATGGAACTGTTCAAACTGGATTTCGAATGGGGTTCCTCGGCTTCCTCTGAGCAACCAGTAGCACTCCGAATTGTGGTAATATGGCATAGGGTAGTTGGGAGACATGAAGATACCAGACGCTGTCGTCAAAGTCCCACCACACCCTGAAAATGGCAAAGAAATCAAACCAACATTTAACACCTAGAAGAGTAGAGAATTGGATGATGTGTGAGATTCACACTACTGACCTCCTTCACACGCCCTGAACATCTTCACACCCCAAATACCTGCATTTAGCCAACAGTGTTGTAAGCAGAAGAGAGCACATAGCACCTAGAAATACTATCTAATTTGAAGAGTGCTTCTGATAGATATTTAATCTTCAAGTAGAAACCTCTCCATTAAATTCCTGATTACTGCTTTCCTAAATATACAAGAGAGTGGATGCTACATTATATCTAGGGAATAGTATATCCTTCCCAGTGGAGAAAAAGAAAGCCCAAGGATCAAGAAGGTCATATCCTTGATCTTAACAACCTGAATATATATTGCTATGTAATTAGCAGACAAATTTTAGAAGATGGAAAGCAGAAAAGATGTGGGGGAAAAGGTGAGAAATTAAATACAATTGAAAGATCAAAAATGAGATGTGTAAAATGGTTTTATACTTGATGCAGTCATTTTACCTGCTGATGTACCATCCCACTCTGCCGAAAATCCCTGTCTTGTGCCAAATGTGTCACTGACAAACTTTATCCACAGCTTGTTACCATGAGAGACTGTAACAGGAGGCAGGTCTGTACTACAGTATTTTCCAAGAGGAGGAGAAGTTTCATAGCCTCCATCTCTAGAACAATAGAGAAGAAAAACCTTGGATAAAAGAGGGAAACCATGAGAAATGTTAACAAACCAAAAATCTTGGGATTCTTTCAGGCCTGAGAAAGACTAATCCTGGCTCTTAATCTTCCGCAACAATACAGCTACCAAATACTGGAGGAATGCTGCTACTTGCAGTAAGAAGTCCTACCACTAGCACCTGCTTGCTGAGTGTGGCCACTCTCTCATCTCAGCAGCCTGTCCAGAGTCTGTCAGTAAGACTCAAGAAGTGTCTCAAGTAGACTTGATGCTGCAGAGGCAGGACCTTCTCTGTATTCTACAAGGTGGCAATCATTGGTGTAATCAAAGGTAATCTTCTAATTTGAAGAAATAACAGTTTGCTCACTTTTCACTGTTTAGCATGGCACAAAACCAGATGAACTGAGCTATTAAAAAAACCATGTTTATTTGCCACCACACAAATCAGAACCCATTTCTCAGAACTGATACGATGCATGTTTTGAAATATTTTCTTAGCCTTCAGAATTGTTTCTACAACCACATTTCCTATTTTTAAAATAAGTAATATTTCCAGTAATATTGTCTAATACTGTAATCAGGATGCCCATCTAATATTCTGTTATGCTACCTGCACGTCTCATGTGAATAAAAAAGACAGTGACAACCTACTTATCAATTGCTTTCTAGCCTTATCTTTAAGCACTTTCATATTACAAATATCCTACAGGCCACAATAATAAATATATTTATATCTATATATGGGTGTAATCTTGATAGGATGCTTTTTAAGTAGAGAGTAATACTGTAATACTTACAATTACATTTTCACAGGTTTATACCTGCTTTTGTGAGAAATTTCTACCTAGACCTTCCCACTCTGTTTTCTTGTCATCCTCCCAGCTTGCATCCGCCCAAAATGCTTGCTGCTGTCTCAGTTTACTGCCAATTGATGAACTGTGCCAGAACCTCCCCTCACTTGCATCTCGGCCTCTGCAGCTGTGGCAGATGAACAACTTTCTTAGTTGACTGAATGCAATTTATAAGAGGACACCTCAGGACAAGAAACCAGAGTGGCACCCCACCTAAGACTTATCTAGCTACCCCTTTTAATGGTATCAAGTTTGATAAGGCATTCTGGAAGTCCAGTTACAGCAGCAGAAATGTGCTGAGTTGCACTTAGCAGTGTTCTGGCCATATCTTAAAACCTGCTTAAGGTTGTTGAGCTCTTCACAGTGACAACAGAATTAGATTTATGCAATAAATGAATGTTTTCAGTTCTTGAGGTGAAAAAGGGGGGAGGAGAAACCCTGTTATAATTCAGGTCTACCCCAAATTAAGGTCTTAACTGTTAAAATAAAGCTAGAGTAAATTGAATCTCAGATTGTCCTTTTAAAATGAAAAAATTAAACACTTTACTTAGAAAATATTGAAAAAGCCTTTCAGGTTTTCATAACTTTCTCCAGTTTATATGTACAGCTGAAAACAACCAGCTAATTCAGCAGGAATTCAGAGTCTCAACACTGCAACTTCAGCAAGCAGTTTTTTGCCTGGTTCTAAAAAATAAGACACAACTTGACAAGGAATAACCAGTACAGAACATCTGGTATAATTTTCAAATGAGCTTTATCATGGTGCTCATGGAGATCATGGAAACTCATGCTTAGAGTGAAAAAATACACTGGCGTTCTGCAGACATGGTTCACGTAGAGAGCTGGTTTATGAGGACAAAAATGGGTGCACTGACGCTGCAAAGTGCAAATGCCATACATCAACACAGCAGAAAGGATGGGAACTTGGTGCAGCTGTATTGTACACATGCAGATATTACTTTCCTGCAAATATTACTTTCTTCTGCTTGTCTCTCTCCTGTAAAATTTACTAGAAATCACCATGCTAATATCCTAAGTTTTATGGTGATGCCAGTATAAACTAATATTGCAGATTATGTACATGTTCCTAGTGCTGCATCATGTAATAACTCCTGTTTAAAGATGATAAACATAAAACAGGATACAGACTCATGGAACTATAGGACAGCTGGAAGGGACCTTTAAAAGACATCTAGTCCTACCATGCCCCCCCACCCCTGTAATGAGCAGGGACATCTTCAACTAGATCAGGTTGCTCAGAGCCCTGTCCAACCTGACCTTGAATGTCTCCAGGTGAGGGGCATCCACCACCTCTCTGGACAAGCTGTGTCAGTATCCCACAATCTCATTGTAAAGGACTTCTTCCTAATGTCTGATCTAAACCTCCCCTGCTCTAGTTTAAAACCATTGCCCCTCATCCTATCGCTACATGCCCTTGCAAACGGCCCCTCCACAGCTTTCTTTAGGCCCCCTTCAGGTACTGGAAGGCTGCTATAACGTCTCCCTGGAGACAGCCTTACAGAAGTCCAGATAGATGACATCCATAGCTTTTCCTTTGTCCATTGATGTAGCTACTCCATTGTAGAAGACCACCAGGTTGGTCAGGAAGGACTTGTCCTTGATGAAGCCATGCTGGCTGTCTCGAGTCGCCTCCCTGTCCTCCATGTGTCTTAGAATAGCTTTTAGGAAGATCTGTTCCATGATTTTCCCAGGCACAGAGGTGTCTCTCACAGGTCAATAGTTCCTAGTGTCTTCCTTTCTACCCTTTTTAAAAATGGGTGCAATGTTTCCCTTCTTCCAGTCACCAGGGACTTCACCTGACTGCCATGACTTTTCAAGTATCATGGAGAATATGTCACAACACACTGCACTAAGGAAAACAACCAGAATGCAGTGCATGGGAACACAGTTCACATACTCCATTTGCTCTGAGAACTGGAATTTACCAAGTGGGAAAGCCAACAATGGAGCAGGATGGGAGGGGGAAAAGACAGCTTTTAAAGTTCTCTGGTAAGTCCTTTTCCCACACTGACAGCACAGGTGTATTGTTACAGCTATAGTTTCTGAACATGCCTAAGTGGATTTGGACAACTTCTGTAGTTATCAGTAACAAGGACAAGAGAAATAATTAGGCTTGCCTGATTTCTACATAATCCTCTGTACAGCGTTTATTCCCTTCCAAGGTGAAGTTGGTGAAGCGCAGCACAATCTGTCTGTTTATCCCCACTGTGATGGTGTATATGCACTCCGTCCGGACAGGGTAGTCATTGGGATAGTTTGGAGATGTTAGCTCGCCAGTTTCTGCACTGTAGTTGTGTGAGCACACTTTAAAAAGAAAAGACACAAGTATGAATTAATTTACTATGTATGCTAAATTAACAAGAAATTTCGATTTCCAACAGACAGAGGACCAAACTCTTCCTGGACACATCTTACTGCTGAATGTCATCACTATAAACTAAAGCCAGAATCCAGCTTTTTCATGGGATTTTGTGTATTTGAGTTGATTTGTTCAGCTTTTACCAGAACATTGTGTCTGTAATAAATAGGCAACATAAGAATAGTTCCAGCTGCCTAAATTGGCTTTGACCTAAAGCCCAGGTCAGCAGAGAAAGGGAACTGAAAGGGATGTCTTGATCAGCACAAAAGGTAGGATTCTAGTTGAGAGTCTAGTTGGAGATCAATGACGAGTGGTGCTCCCCAGGGGTCAGTACTGGGCCCAGTGCTCTTCAATATATTCATCAGCGACCTGGATGAGGGGATAGAGTGCACCCTCAGCAAGTTTGCTGATGACACAAAGCTGGGAGGGGTGGCTGACACCCCGGAAGGCTGTGCCGCCATCCAGAGAGACCTGGACAGGCTGGAGAGCTGGGCGGAGAGGAACCTTATGAAATTCAATAAGGGCAAGTGTAGGGTGCTGCACCTGGGGAGGAATAACCCCCTGCACCA
>VXBO01005894.1:80992-153081 GCA_013400135.1 Rhinoptilus africanus
CCCTATGATTCCATGATTCTATGATTCCTGAATTTCTGAAAAGCAGTGGTGGTGGAAACTGAACATTATTATTAACTTTACACTGGTTTAAGTTGATTGCCATAGATCTCTGAAACCTGTTTTCTAACATAGCACAGCTGTAGTGTGCTTAACACTTCAATATGCATAATAATTTAGGGGAAAGAGATGAAATTACAGTTCAGGCCATCCATGTCTAAGGCTGGTCATTTCTATGTCTGTTCTTTATCCATTCTAACTACTAAAACACTTCTGCTTTTAATGGTGTCTTTTTTAATGGTTGTTTTTTGAGTTCCTGGTCACCTGGAAGGCCTCTGTTGAAAATGCTTTCTGTGGGATAAATACCCCCAAAGCTAGCTACCAGACTCATGTTCCTAATTCCTCAAAAGTACAACAAAGAAACATGACACCAAAACAGGCCGATAATTTTCTGCCATTGGGTTGTTCATTATATTGATGTGACAAAAAGCTTTCATGCACTAGTTTACCTAAAACCGTGATCTATTAAAGTCTTTATCTAGAATTTTAGTCACTTGTGTGTGATCACAGATATGCTCTAATGTATGCATATAGCAATCAGGTCAATCCTGGTCACCTTAAAAACCTTGTGCTGCCTTATAAATCCTTACAATGCCTTGCTGTGCTGCCAGCTCCCGTGGTGTTTCATGATATGCAGGGCTTATCATCAAACCGCAGATCCTTAAGTCATATGATTTCTTGAGAACGTTGCCTGTGGGGTTAGAAATCTGACTAAGAAATGTGACCCAAGTTTTTCCTAATGGCTCATTACACGGAAAGCAATAAAAAAATTAAAATTAAAATGTGTATATATTTATTAGGTTACTTATTTTTAACTAATTATTTTCTCCTGATTTTGGAAGGGTAGGTGCCTGACTCCTGCACATTTAGTGGTTAGAGCTGTTGCAATACTGCCATTCCTTACTCACTCAGAGGCTGAGACCATGAATACTAGCTTTCAGCCTGAAGAATATTAAAACTGATGTACTAGATAAGGGCCCTTAGGGTAAAATTAGCAACACAGAAGCCAAAATATTTTTATCAGCCCTTTTAAGAACAATTTCCACAGAATTGTCCAGGTTCCCTCCCTCAGCAAATTTTGCTTTCTTGGGAGTAATCCATACAGAAACTCATACCCAAAGCGTGCTATTTTAAACTGGATGCTATATAGTGCTCTACGCTTTACATAACATATTCCCCCTTTATGAGCAAAGGGGGATAAATACAGAAGGTGGAGCAGAGACTGCCTAAAAATGTCAGACATCTGGCTCCAGTGAAATAGATAAATCTAAGTGTAGATAATGCTATGATGACTAGGAAAAGCATAAATGAACTCGCATTTTGTGTCAGCCACCTCTCTTCTGGTAACTGGATTCATTCACTGTCCTGCTTTCAGCAGGAGAGCTGGCACTCCCCTTTTGCACTCACCTCACTAACACAGCGTTTGGAGGTGTGCTTGGGCAGTAATAGCTCCTTCACTGAAAACTGTTAGCAAAGTCAGTAGTAAAAAAGTATTTTGACTGCTTTGCCAAAGTTCAGAATGCAGTCTAACTCCATAATGTGATTATCATATGCCTGGAAAAAATATTAGTTCAGTTGAGTTTGAAGACACTTATTGCAGCTCATGAAAGAAGAAGGAGGCAATTGTCAAGGTTAATTGCACATCCTGCCTTGCCAGTATGTGAGCTTTTGAAAGCTATTCAATCTACTTTCTGATTTTGGTACTAAATGTGTTTGCTATTCTGAAAAAGATGCAATAAATGTCAGCAACCCACTGTAATAGCCAACAGCGGAGAAAAATGCCAGCTTTTGTACCACTCACTCATGATTGCATACTGCAGAAAATCATATCCTTCTTTTTCCGCATAAAGAGATATTCATCAGTTGCCACAATTCTAATTAATCAAAAATAAAACTATAATGTCATATGTAAAATGGCAGTTTCTTCCTTTCGTTCTCACTCTGCCAAAGGAAAACTGGGATCCCTAACAATTAGACTTTTATGTAACACTATGCATGTTTAGAAAAAAAAGGAAGAAACCATCACATGAAGTATATGCCTCTCCACAGGCAATGGAAAAGCTCATCTGCACTTCAGAGCCTTCTGTTACTGCTGCTGGCAGATGCCAACAGGCTTAACTTTTACCAAGAAGGCACACAAAAGTCCTTTGTACCATTTCAGACCCAAACTCTTTAGAAACATTGGGTACAGCTGTTCAAAAAGAACCTCTAACTCTCTTCTGCTGATTTACAAATAAAGACACATACTATAGAGTCATATACACATATACAGGCAGACTAGTACCCTGGTCAAACACAACCAAGGTACAGCAGCCTAATGAGTTATCAGGTGCCAGCTGATTGAGCCTTTTTCCTGAGACTCATGAGAAGCAGAGCAGATACCCAAGATACTTGCAGGACTTCAGCTTTTTTTTCTGTCTTAGCTCAGCCTCATTCAACCATGCCCTGTACCTCCGCATGCACATATTTGTCAGGCATTCCTTTCCATTCTTGTTTTTGCTCATCCAGCTGAAGAGAAAAGCCAGGCAACATCCTCCTAATAGTTACGGGGTTCAGTCAGCAAGATGGGAACTGAGATCTCAACTTGTACTCAGCTATCAATAAAGAAGACACATATCACTTTCAGGTGCACTTTTAAGTCCATGGGTTCACAAACAGTTTTCTTCCTTTCCTCATCTTTCTTAAACTCTGACTTCTCCATTCAGTCATTGTCAGCTAACATATACCACACAATGAAGCTACTAAACCAAGTTACCCATCTTGGTAAATAATACCATTCACAATTCAGAATGATAAGGAGGAAAAATATTATCTTTCACCAAAGCCAAGGAAAGACCCAGGAATAAAAACCCTATGAGGAGGGCAATCTGCTAAAAGCCTTGTTAAGGCTGACTTTTCTCAGCAGAGAGGATGAAATGAAGCCTCTTTAATGAAACAAATAAAAAAAAAAAAAAAAGGAAGAAGAAACAAAAACAATCCTCCCTCAACCCCATTTCAAAGTAAAACAAATAAATTCAGACTTAATTGTGAAGAAGTGAAGGACAATAAAATACATACTCTGAGTCTAGTGCTATTCCTATTGGAAAATTGTGGCCTGGGTCTTTCAAGACCCTGAGCAACACTTGCAGGAAAGACTGAGCCCTTTTAAAGATTTTTCAGTACTTTTACATGGGTTCTTTCTGTTGTGGTCAGCCAAGATGGGCAAAAGAAAATCCTAAAATACATTATAACACTTATATGATTGTTGTGACATTTGTCTATCTGGTATTTGAGATCTGGACTCTAGGAAATAAATCCAAACATTGCCCTGCTTTCCACATGACTTTCCCCTTTGAAAGACAGAAAAATGGTCAAGAGTTAAGCATCTGAGGTAGAGATAATTTAAGTGAGCAATGTACGTTTTAAACAACTGAGGATCATGGGGGCACGTTTGATTGAAGAATTTCCATTTGTATTGCTGCCGTAAGAGCTATTCACAGCTACTAGCTGTCTGACTGCTAAAACAATTGTTTGCGCTTTATGGACCATGGCCATGGCTGTATCTCGTGGCATTCAAATTTTTTGACACGAAATACAGTTTTGCCATTTTTTCCAGGCTATTTTTCAACTAATTTATATATCACAGATAAACCATGCTAACAAAAACATTGTTTGTTAAGATGCATGGAGAAGAAAATTAATTTTGTTTTACACAAAAATATTTTTTTCACTCCTACTTATCTTTTTTTTTTTTTTAATTTTTTCACTCCCATTTATTCTTCTTTGGGGGATAATCTTCACCATCTTCTCAATAGCTCATTCTTTGCAAAATAACTCCAGGCAAAAGCCTATTGAAATGTCTAATATGAACCAGAACAGCTTTGACCGGTTCTGATATTGGTTACACTCTAGCTGGCTAAGAAAACATAGCTCAAAAATATGAAGGATTCTTACTGCACAAGCAACATTATTAGAACCATATTTTTCTCTGCAGAAAAATGAAAATGGGCAGCAGATGTAAAGAACAAAAAATCCATAGCTTTGGTAAATCTCTCAGATATGATTATGTTCAGCAGTTTTCTACCTTAGTGTAACTGGATATACATAAGATGAATATCAGGCCTAAACATTTCACAGTGGGAAAACTAAACTTGATATGATTTCAAGGAAGTGAAGAGTTGCTTCTCGCAGCAAAGTCCACATACAGACATGTGTTTGCCTTCTCTTAGGCCACAGCAGCTTCAAAACACTTTATTCTTAATAAAAAAAGAATGTAAGCAGTCCAGTATTTATGACAACTTTATAGTACTGCCGTGCTTGTGCTAGGATGAAAAGAAACAAATAGCTGAAAAGAAAATAGATCGTAGTTTCAACTTCTCTGTATATTTATTACTCCCAGTTTCAGTAGTTATCTGCTACTTTGCTGTACTTATACCAACTACAGTGGATGAAATGAAAAAGCATTTATTCGAGAGATCATAGTTCTAGGTCTGAGTGAGAATAAATTGAGAGTTAGCCCAGTTTGTCTGAAAAGTAGTGAAGATATCTGTGTTAATTATGGGATAAGAAAATCATACCTATTGTTTAGAGTTTGGATGAAGATATTATACAGTTCTAATTTCATATAAACATTTTATACAGTTTCTAGCTGTTAATAGCATTGATGAGAAACTAGACTTGAATTTCTAAGGAATAGTTTGAAACCATTCCAGGGACAGCGTTGATGCAGTTTGAACCTCACATGGTGCATATAGCGGTGCTTTGGATGAAAGACGAGAATATCTAGTCACCATGGTGGTGGTAAGGGAGGGGAATATGGAAGAAAGGAGGAAGAGCAATGAAGCTGGACAGAAAATATTGGGGTTCATCATCACTGAGATAAGTAACAAAACCAGAGAAACAGACAGGGTTACACAGAGACAGAAATATAGATTAATGTTGAATAAAGAATATTTTGATCTTGATGAACTGTGAGAAAAGCTGCTGTAAGAACAGTTAGGAAGGAATCAAATCTCTCTATGAAATATCAGTCTGAGGTAAAGTAAAAGAAAAATATCACATTAGCAAGCAACAATCATATTTACAGAAGTTACGGTTTGCAGCTGCAAAAACAGGCTCATAAAACACTTTATAAGGCTGACAACTTCACAATTTCTCAATAATAAGAACTCCTTTTTCAAACTAGAGAGTCTTTTTAAAAGTAGAACTTCGGTTTTGGCCTATTATTTTCTAACAGATAGAAATTTCCTCCTGGGAATAATTCTCATTAAATCTTAATTGTTTTTACTGACTCCAGTATGAATGAAGGCAGCTGAGAAAATGGATTATTTGGATTTATAATTTACCTGGTAGTGAATAAAAACACAGTGGCAAAATCTGTACTGGACTCGCCTACACACATGCTTGAGAGATGAAATAATAGCCAAATTTTCCAAGCCATCACCAAGAAAGAAGTTATTTTTCACAAGGTAGTAACTGGAAGTTTTGCTGGTTTTAAACAGGTTGGAGAAACTCAGAAAGTAGGAAAAAATAACTTATTAAAGACACTAAGAGCAAACAATGAACAGACATTAGTAGTTCATGGCTACATAGATGAGTACTATGAATTTCTGGTATTCATCTTATAAATCCCTTGGAGTCTGCACTCACATACACAAACCACCTAGAAACCGGTTAATGATGGATACACAAGTTACCCAGCTACAAATGTATTCTCATTTTTACTTTTTATCATTGTCCCGCTCTACCTCTTCTGCGGTTTAATTCTGCTGTGCAGAACCTGTCTCTCTACCTACATAAACCCTCTTCTACTGCAGATCTGTGTTTAGCAGTGAGGGGACCAATAGCAGATCCATGTCTAATTGGGTCTGTGAAGCTGGAAGTTGCAGTCTTTCACCAAGAGGCTGCTTTTTCAAGTGCAGCTCAGTCACTGCTAAACGCTCTCAGTTCTGGAGAGATGTGCAAACACTGGATCACATATGGTGGGTTCAGCATAGTTTGAAAACACAGATGTGCTCCTACCCTGGAAAACCTTCAAATCAATTAGAATTCTGAGTAATTTCTCATTTTTTCTCTGCTTTAAGGGAATGAACAGTCATTGTTCTCCTCGATAGTCTTTTCCCCACCGATGTGTGTCTTGGCCCCTTAAAAGGAGATACTTAAAGAACAGATTTAAGGCATAACAGGAGCCTTGATGTCTGCTGGAGACAGAAACATAGCACTCTTGTAATGAAAAAAACAGCTTGTGCTTTCAGGTTATTTTGCTACTTTATCAAATTTCACCCTAAATGACCTTTCTCTGCCCATCATCAATATTGCGCCTGAATAAGGACTAAATTAATTTTTGTGGCACCTGAGAGTCTCCCGTTCGAGCGAGCTGTCCGTGATTGCTAAGCTTCCTAGATCACACATACTCAGCTCAGAACGGACAAAGCAAATTCAGAAAATATTTTTCTTAAATAACTCCTGCAGTTCTGCCGTGTCAGCTCTTACTGGCTTTTTAAAGAAAACAGCAGTGTTGCTTACAGAAATTGTTTTCTGCTTTCCTAGGTAAGAAAAAGCTTATGAATCAAGCAGGATAAAAAAGAAAGGGCAGAAGAGGCACCAGGCAGTCTTCTGCTAACTCAGAAAATAGTGTTTCTGTTTCTTGTAGTGGTTATTTACAGTGACAGATGAAAACATTTAATTTGCATAGTGAACAGACTGACATAGTACCTTTTGATGCATTCAGGGAGATATAATGAGCTGAGAAGCCCTCAGATGCAACGCTGTGATCAGTCACGAAGTACAACATCATCACGTTGCTACCACTAGTGAGAGATGGTGGAATTGATCTTCCACAGTACCTGCAGCAAAAAGATGCCCAAGTTGAATGGCAGGACTTTATGAAGCATCTCTATTACTGGAAGAGGATTCAGCTTTCCTGAATCCTGAGAAGTTTGAGCAGCTACACATACACAAATCTCTCCTTTGGATTATACAGATCCCAGCCGTATCATGGGACTAAATAGCACTCGACGTGTACAAAGGTACAAACCTAACTTGCCTGGCAAAATCAGAGGATAAACTGTTCATCAAGCTGTCAAATTCTTATTGAAAGTAGTCTGTGCTGTACCTACAGCATATGCTGTTCTTTTGTAGCAGTCGAAGTGGCTGGCCAAAGTGTTGCAAAACACTCTCCATTATAATATGAGAGTCATTTGCACCATATTTTTCAAAATACTGCCATGTCAGCCAACTACTTTACAGTCTGTAGCTGCAATTGGATACTATTCCTAAGTATTTCAGATGTTTTTGAGTTCTAGGACACCAAGAAAATCCTGTGTATACCCAATTGGAGAAGAGGAAAAAAAAGAAATTATTCTTCCCTAAGATAAAATCACATATCAGAAGAAAGTGAAAACAAAATCCTATAAAATGCAGATTTCTGTTTAGTTTTTGCTGAGATCCAAATGCATAATCTTTTAAGTAATCTTTCTTTCACTTCTGCAAGTGTTTCAAATGATGTCTTTATCTGGGCACAGATATATCGATGCTTTTGAACTTATTTCCCATATATCAAAATGTTAATGGAGCTGGACAATGGCAGCTATTGAAACCTGTCCTTAAAAAAGCTGTCCTCTTGACACAAGTTACTTTCTCCCAGTATTTAAAAGTATTTCCCACTTATTAAAAGTCGTTCTCATTCTATGGTCAAAGAAAGCAATCTGCCCTTACTATGCTAGGCAGAGAAATTGCTGCTATTTTCTCTGCAATACGGAGAAATTAATCTATACACAAAATTTAAGGAAACAAATTGGATGTTGAGATCTGTAGAACAGTGCTCACTCTACAGTAATTCAGCTCTGTAGGCTAATGGACATATTCACCTTCCCAATTTTTGCACAGTGCTGTTGTCATATATTTCAAGATAATCCTTTCTGCAATTATAATCAAATGCCAAGTTAAATGAAGTGAACGTCAGGCGGATAAGGTAGCCGGGTTGAATGTTGATAATCCAGGTACAGTTAATACCGTGTGGGTAGACATCTGGGTGACCAGGACTTGTAATGGTTCCTTCTGGTGCAGTGAGAGTCTCACCACATACTGTAGAGATTTAAAATATGAGGTTAAATTATATAGTTATTAAAAAATTAGGCACTTATAAAATTGGTATTATTCTTTCTCAAATGTCATAGTCTTTTTTCCTCAATGCACACTGCACTAACTGATTTAGAATATATCTCCCATTACACCATCATAAAGCTCAATGGCAAACTGTTTTCAGTACACAGGAAAATTTGGGAAGTCCCAACACTCTACATAGCAAACAACAAAAAAATCCTTACCTGTATCTATTGGCCAGTACTCAGCCCTGAAGCCAAGGTTGGTAAGAGAGGAAGCTCTGAATTTGATATAGAGATTGTTCCGTGTGGATTGCACTCTAGATGGTACAGCTGTACCACAGTATTTCTCCAAAAGAGGAGAGTCTCTGTTGTTGCCATCTCTGACCTGAAGAACAGTGTATTCAAAATATCCCATACAAATTTCTATCATATTAAAGTTGTACGCATAAATGAATTCATAAGAACCACGTAAAAGAGAGTCTTAGTAAGTGAAACACTATCTTTTCTTCAGCATGGTTTCTACTGCAAGCACATACAATGCAACCTTCTGACTGCCAGAGGAGCACTGTCCCACCCAAAGCATGTCAGATGGAGAAAAGCTGAGATCTTGCACCCTCAACAGTAAGTAGCACATAAACTTCCCAAAGCAGGTCTGTTTATTTAAAGACATCTGCTACTTGACTCTGATTACCAAAACGGTCATATCATCTTTGGAGAACCAAGATAAGGTTTGGGATCCCATTAGAAGCTGGAAAAGTTTTTATAACTGCTGTAAGAAGTGCTTGTCTGTCTTTGGTGGAGATGAGTATGAGAAGGAACATACAGATAACAATCTATCTACTATTCATAGTACAAGTGTATTATTCTTTACCTCAATGTAGTCCGAGTCACAAGTGGTTGTATTTCGAATGTTGAAGTTGATAAAGTTAAGAATCACCACTTTGCTAGCTGGCTGGGAGATGATCCACTCACAGGTCTTTGGGTGAGGGGACATCCTGGGGTAGTAAGGTGAATGGATAGTGCCTGCTCCAGACAAGGAGCCTCCACAGGCTGCCAAGAGACACCAAGAATAAGTACTTGTGATGAATATTTTCAAGGAATGTATAATGTGATGTCTAGAAAATATCACTATGAAATTAGATAAAAACCTATATTCTTACAGCATCTACTACAGATCATCCAAGTAGTATTAAGAAAGCATTTAAAAAGACATGTTGCTATACGTATAGCATGAGCATGTATATACAGAAGATCAATCTAACTGTGCCTGTGCAAACTGATGGATTTGACTCATTTGTTCCACAGACACAGATAGATTTGTTGGTAATTAAGAACTAAAACACATGAAAAATGAAAGAAAAAAGATTTAAGCAGAATTATAGCTATATCCCTTTTGGTATGTTAGCAGTAAGTGATTTATCATTAATAGAAGCAATAATGGTGCATTTCCAAGCACGTTAGGAGTACATAAAACAGACCTGCTGCAGACATCATCTTAGCATTTCTAAAAGTAGAAATAAATAAATAAATAAACTTCTTTCTTTCTTTCTTTCTTTCGCTCTCTCTTTTCTGGGCAAGCTTGTCTTAAGCCCATTATACGGATAATACAGCATGGAAATGACCGTATTTTCCATATAATACAGTGTCTAAATTACAGATCAGTTCACTGTGCAAGTCACCAGTTCCTCTTACCAACTTGATAAATGGCCCTGAAGCTAGCCCTTTGCACAGAAGCATCAGACTTGAACTTGATCCAGAGACTGTTGCTGGTAGAAGTGATTGGAGACGTGAGGGTACTACGACAGAATTTGCTAATAAGGGGAGACATCTCACTGTCACCATCTCGAACCTAGTCATCGAAAAGAAAAAAAGAAAAATATAAGATCATCAAAGTGTTGGGATCTGATATCTGCATAAAATTATAATCTCATAAGAGCTGCTAAATAGTAAAAGGAGTAACTATTTACATTTGTAAGAGAGGCAAAAATCCATCACAGTAACTGGCACAAGAACATGATTTACAAGACCTCAGAGGAAAGACCAGATGATCAGCACAGAAGACACAAGCACATGCTACTGTCACGGGACATTAGGACGAAATGGATCTTCTCTGTGAACCACAGCTTTAGTACAAGTTGGGCCTGTACTTTCAAAAGTGACACCTTTAATATGAAAGAGACAAGGTAAGGTGCTCACCAGTGATAGCTAAGAAATTTTTGCCAGTGCTAAAATCTACTGGGGAAAAAAGGGGTTATTTTTTATTTCCTTGCTCTGGCCATGAAGCTTGTAGTGAATGGCACTTCTCCAGAACAAGCACATGTCCCATCATGTGTATTGCATGTCCCATGCAATACATAATTGCAGCCAGACAGCTCACTAACAGGAGGTGCAACTCTGAGTCCCTAAAGCAGTAAAGAGGTATACTGATGTCGTTCCATTACTTTATGTGAAGGGCCCAGTTCATGATAACGACAATAACAGGGAATCGCTTCCATCTTTTACCTTCTGCACTGCCACTCTACTGACCTCAATCAATTTGCTAATCAAAGGAGAAATACATCTTATGTGTTTTCCCAGAACTTGATTATAAATCCTGATTATTTAGGGCACTAGAAGGGAAAGAGGTATTTGCACGTCCAAACATCAGGCCCTGAACCCACTGTCTGTAAGCAAGAGTGGGTGCATCTAAGGGACCAGGCAGAGCACTGGTATAGCCAAGGAGCTCTGAGTACCCTCTGAGGTGCCCATCTCGTTCCAAGAGGGCAGCCAACAAGCTGAGGTCCAAAAAACAGGTCCCCTGCTATTTGCCCAGGCAAAAAAAATTGCAATTTTTCTCCAGAAGATTCTCCTAAAAATAAAACAGCTCTTTTCTGATGTAAAAGTGGTGATTGTTCATGTAGCTGGAGCTGCTTTTAAATGCACCTATATGCTGCTGGCCCCCAGAAAATTATTCCAGTGAAATCATTGGCAAAGCCAGGGACATCCAGCTTTCCGATCTCCTCTCATCACCTCTTCTGTGAGAGAAAGCAGGCAATCCTTGTCGGTGCCCTGGTGAGCAGGCAGTGGCTGGCCTTCTTGCCCAGCTTTGGCAATCTCCAGCTAGTGAGATGGCTTCCTGACTAACAGATATCTTTAATTTCCCTGGAACTTGAGTTTGAGGTGACAGAATTATTCTGGATTCACAGTGGAGCAAGGGAGATCGGAATTTGGGACAGAATATTTTAGAAAATCTTTGGACAGTAGTGAAAGTTTCCACAACTATAGTTCACGGGAGTTTACATTTTTTGTTGAGAACTTTTTCTCCTTACATTTTTTATTTATGAAGCCCAGTGAGCAGAGATAAAAATAACAGGTTCTCTAAACCATGTGAGTAATGTTTCCTATTGCAAGTTAGAAGGATGTCAAGGAGAAGGAGCTGCCTTGGCTAACACATTACCTCTGCAGCACCATGTCACAGTGTTTCCTAAGTGAGAACTTTTATCGTCTATCATTTCTTATTGCAGATCCCTGGTTCCAGGCTGTTCCTTCTTTAGTAAGAGACTAAACATCCCTCCCTGAGCAAGTGCCTGTAAACTGTATCTGGTCCCTGCGGAAACTCTGCAGGTTTCCTGGTATCGCCAGGGATGGGAATAATCTGCACCTTTTCAAAGTGACAAAACAATTGTCAGAGACTGACTTTTAAATTACCTTAAACACCCAAAAGCTTCCTCCCTAGCTGAACTTCATTATAAAACCCTGAGAGACAATATTTTAGAAAAACTTCTGTGGAAAATCAGGCCTTGATAAAAGAGCGCACTGCTTTAGTTGTACCGACTCTCCTGCTCAGAAAATGTCGGTCCTGTTTCTCTGCTGAGCCGCCAAGTGAGAGGTTAGGAAGAAGAGGAGGACAGAAACATGGGGAAACTGAACGGCTTGTGACTGATCAGCAAACAGCGAGGTAAATGCCTTGCTGAACTAATACAAACTGATTGCCTTCAACAGAAATGGTTTTGTTTCTCTGGCTGCTGTGAATTTAGCTGCTGTTCTGCCAGCAATTAGGCAACAGGACTACTAGGCCAAACAAACAAAAGCTGTCTGTTTTCATTAAACACACTTCCCCTCTCATTTCAGAAATTAATTAAACTTCATTCCAACCAAAGTCTCTGAGTTAGAGGAGGAGGGAAGGAAACGATGTCAGCACAATAACATCTTTTAAAAGCAGATTAACTGCACGGAGCTCACAGGAGCCTATTCCCCGCTTGGTCAAGAAGAGATTAAGCACAAAACCAAACCCGGGCTGCCAGGTACCCGCTCAGCCGGCAGCACAGGACATGTGCTCTGCTGGGGTCACAGGGCTTGCTCCTGCCTGCCCCCACTGTGGCAGCACCCGGGCTAATCGACTGGCTTGTCTGCCCCCAGTTTGTCTTACTTCTGTTCACCTCGGTGCGGCACAGCCGCAGTTTTATACAGACTCCTGCTCCCCGCTGCCATGCCCTGCCCGGCCATGGGCTCTGCTGAGCCGGGACCACCTGCAGGTCCACATCCCAGCCTGACCCTGGTCCATCCCTGTCCCCAGGGAGGTGTCTGATGCTCAAGGCTGTCCTGCTCCCTGGCCAGGGTGGTGGGACAAGCCCTGACCCCGAGGCCCTGCTCTACCCCTCCGGGGAGCCCCCGCCTGCGCAGCACCATGCCAAACCTCATCCCTGGCCAGATAAAGACATGCAGACCCAGATCTGGGCAAAACTGGGTTTAGGGATAACAAAGAAAATGAAGAAATGGTATCTAGTGTGCTTAAAAGGCACCCTATACTAGTGAATTTGGACGTAACATGAAGGTGCAGACCAATGAAGAGAGATCACATGAAAATCACCTCAAGTGGATCCAAGTTAGTATCAACATTACTATTGCATTATTACTACATTTTCCATACATAAATATTCTATTATTTTTTTCTATAATAATTAGATTTAGACTAGTAACAATTCTTGAATTAGACTTGTAAGATTTTACTTGTGCTAAAAATAAACTCCTGGCTTTACATATGTATATATATACATATGTATGTATATACAAATCTATATATGGTATATTTCCTTTTTGTGTCAAAACAAGATTTTCCATGTAACACCATGACTCCAGAAAATGCTGCATAGTGGTTATAGCGTTATTTCTACTTTTCTTGCATTTGTCATGCATTAACTGGAGGTCCAAACTCTACCTTAATCATGTACAGATGATTAAGAATTAGTGTTAAGCTAGACAGATTTTCTTGTTCTCTTATCTTTTCTTCATTCCAAATGCACAGTCCTGCTCTTTTAGCCCCTGCGACTTTTGGACCCTAATAAGTTGGTATACTTAGTATTTTGATTAACATCTATTTCTGCAGTGGCCCTTGGGACAGAAATTATGCAGCAAGGTTTTGTACACACATGTAATCAACCTTTCATATCAACTAATTAAGAGAAGTCACCTCAATATAATTCGATGAACAACCACTGTGACTCTCCAGCTCCATATGGGTGAAGTTGAGGTATATTTTTTCATCCTCTGGCTGTCTGATAATGTAGATACATTGTCGGTTGTTGATATAAGGGTTAGGCCAGAAAGGGGATGTGATAATCCCTTCACTATCCGTGTAATTTCCTCCACAACTGGGATCTGCTATATTAAGGGAAAAAATACATCAACTGAGATGATAGTCATAAGTATGGTAACTCTTTCAGTTTAGGCTGCCTCTGTACAACGGATGCAAATCAAAGAGGATGTCTGTATTACATCCATTCATATGTTGTTGGCTATATCTTGGGAACGTCACAGACCAACCTTTAATGCTGAATTTTACTTACCAGGAGATGTTGTGTAGACAATATGGAAGCCTTTATCAGTAACTAAGTCATCAGAGTGAAAGTGAATCCATGCATATGGACCAGTGGTTTGGAGTGGAGGTGGAGATTGAGTGCTACAGTATTTACCAAGGACAGGGTCTTGTGGAAGAAGACCATCTCGAATCTAGACAGAATGACAGATCAGCATTTAGGATTATTAGATGTGTGCCAACTGTGAACAGTACCAACACTCTTAAAGTTATCTTCGGGGCCCCAGGAGACATTGTAGATGGTGGGTGGAAGGAAAGCCCATAGGAAGTTTCCTCCAAACACACAGAAACCAAGAAACTGACCCACCAGCATAGCTGTGATGGTGCTCCTAGAAGAGTCATCAAGGGTTTTGTGAAAGGGAAAGAAAGTATCAGGAGGTCTACTGTTGAACAGTTTTCCTGAAATCATGCTCTGCATTGCACAATTTTGGAGAACATGCTATTCCACACCAGCTTCTCGTTTTCATGACTGGGCATTGGTGACTTCTGTAACCATCACTTTGCACTTAAGAAAAAGCCCTAGACTCACACATCAAGTCATGGACTGTACTAAAATATGAATCTATTAATCCTACTACCTCACAGTCTTCCTTAGGCTGATTAATTCTCTGTGGCTTGACATTTGACAAGGAGTCTGGAGACTTAACTTTGTAAGAAAGTGAAAGCTTCTTGCCAGATATTTGGCCTGAATCCCATTCTCTTTAGTCGCACGACTTCTACTGACTTCAGTGGAGTGGGATATCATCCTCTTTATGTTATACTGCCTGTATCTGAGTGTGCATCAATGGGTGGAATAAGTAAAAATTAGTATTTTAACCCAGGATTTAATTTTCAAACAGTCCCCTTCTGTATGTAGAAAAAGTTTTGAAATACCTTGTTTTGCAATAACATAGCCATAAAATGTTGTCATAATCCACAATTAAACTTTACCTCTAAATGGTCATAACTGCAGTTTTCATGGTGTTCTAGGCTTAGTGTGCCAAAAGCAAATGTGATGAGGAGGCCAGGACTGGTTGAGATGGTCCAGAAACAGTCTCTGTTTACAGGATAGTTACCAGGGTATCCTGGAGAGCTTATCGAGCCATAAGTACCCGTCAGCTCACCACCACATTCTAACAGAAAGAAAACATGGAAGAACACAGTCTTTAACACCACATGTCAGGTCAGAAGATGAATTCTCCTGTAGTGTCAAAACTAGGTACAACTTTGTAACCCAGAATAAATTCAAAACCAAAGACCAAGGCAAAAAACCCAACAAGTTACTTCTTTCTTTAAATTTTACACTTAATTCTGCAATTCAATTCTAAAAACAGAACTCCAAATATTTTCTGATTTGCCGAGTAAAAGAAAGATTCTTTCCCAGTTATGGTGGAAATGCTCTTAGAAGAATAATCTAAACCACTGTGTTTTGGATTGGATTTACAAAATTAATTTGAATTTCTGTACTTTGTAAATAGTCTCCATCTTTTATCCTAGCACAAGACTGTTTTCATTTTAAAAAAAAAGTGTTAATTATAGAGAAGGCTGTTTCATATACTTAAAATTAAAAAAAAAATAAAAGCCTCTCAGCGTAACATTTGGGAATGGTAGAGATAACTTGTGTGTTATATCTAAGGAATAGCTAGTCACATCTATACCTCTCTCCTTTTTTGCTCCCCCCCCCCCCCCCAAAAAAAAAAAAAAAATCTGGTTTCACTTTTCAGTATCCGTATTTGCCAATTAGTAAAAATATATCTAATAATGTCAGTTGAAAGAAAAAAAAAACATCAAAAATCACATTAAAAGCATTTCAATAAGTATTTATGGAAATAAAGAAACCGTTCCCCCCCTGAATTTTCTATACTTCTTTTACTTTATCGTTCTTTCAAGAAACAACCCATTGCACAATTTTGTTTCCAGACAATGCACAGAACATTGAAGTGAACTCGACATTGCACAGGATGATTTGGGGTTTATGTGTAGAAATGCACTGCCAGGCCTCCTGGAAGAATCACCAAGTGGTGTTACCAAGAATTCAGGCAGAAATGTACAGCAAATCATACCAAAAATCTCACGGATGATTTAAAATCAAATTCCCAGCAATCTGTCATGTTTGGAAAGCACGGTTCAAACTCTTTAGCCTCTTGTAAATTGTCAGTGGCAAAAACGTAACTTGCTTGCTCAAGGTACTAGATACTTCTGTGAGAAAAGAGAACTAATCAGAATGGCATCTCCGGGAACACATGCTCTTTGGGAGATTTCTCACAGGAGGTATAAAACAGCCTTAAAAAATAGCAGAAAGTTATTCATGCAGAGGCCTAGAGTTGTAGTTTCAATATTTTAAAGTGACATATATATCTACATTTCAGCCTCGCTCCCTTGTAAAATACTGTCCTGCTGCTCCTAATGTCTCCTAAATCAAGGGAAATAAGTAATTTGTTTTGCTCCAAAGCCATGACGGTGCTAAATTACTTGATATTTCATTAAGCTTACCAGGATCCCGAGATTCCCATTGAACAGTAAAACCACCAGCTGTAATGGTGCGGTTGGAGTAGAACCAAAAATACAGGGAGTTGTGGGAACTGAGAAGCTCTGCAGGAGGTGAGGAGCCACAGTATTTTCCCAGCATGTGCATTGACGCTGAAGGCCCATCATGGATTTGAAGGAAGACAGAGTTACACTCATTACTTGCCTCCAATTGGAAGAATGGGAAAGTAATACGCAGAATCTAACAGGGAGTAACAAAACAAGAAATTTCTTTTTTTTTACCATCTGCTGAGACGCTGTTTATGCAGTAACTCTGTATAGGGCAGATATGTGTTCATGCAGCTGTGAGAATCTACGAGCTTTGGAGCCATTGTGTCATTTCCTGAAAAGTTCCAGGACACAAGAAGATATTACAGAATCTTAGGGGTCAAAAGGAGAGAAGATAGATAGGAAAGAATTTGGAAGTTTTTTGGAAAGAGCATTATTTCTATAAAGTAATAATTGAGATAGTTTGCCTGTGTCTGTTATATATGGGAAATACATATATATATATGTGTGTGTATATATTTCAAGCCATGCGAAAGGGCTGAAATACAGCATAAAATACTTTGTTCCAGATTTCCCAGGACAGTTTTCTCATCAGATAATTAACATTTCTCCTCCTTGCTATGATTTAAAGTATTGTCATGGGAGTTAAAAAATGAAATGATCTTTTTTTGCACATATAAAATCAGTGTCTCATAAGCCCATTCTAGATACTTAGTGATACACACAGCTTTATGCAGGTTCAGATTCTGCACAGATGTGCTTTAATATAGCTCTGCTGAAGACAGTAGTGGCTCTCAGGCTTAAAGCTGAGGGTATATCATATACATACATATACAGTGCTGCATAAACCACTAGCAACCACTGGCTTATGAAACTACTTCATTCATTCCATGAAAAGTCAAAAATAGAACAAATATTTAGATGTCAAATAAGAAGTCCCAGGCTAAAATGTGTAGTAATATATTTTGCAGTTGTCATTTATAACGCAACTGGAATTGTTAGTTGCAGATCATAATCAGAATGTGCATTTGAGTGCAATATTTTAAAATTAATCCTTAAAAAAATTCAGATGTTGTTATTACACAAAGCCATTGACAATATGAATTCAGCATTCCACATTTCTGGCATTCAGAAATCAGAAACATGTAATTGTTTTGGGGTCACTTAGCTCACAAACCAACTGTGGAGCGCAACAGAGCAGGGCTTTTCTCATGGAGCTATTCACAGATCACATTCTAAAGCGATGTGAAACAGGCATCTTCTTTAGGTGGTGGCAAGTGAAAAAATTCTAACCCTCAGCCGCAAAGGAAAAACCTTGAAAACGTAACCCAAGCAAATTCTTGGGCCAAGGAGCCTGAAGGCTTGTAAGGATCTGAAACTTATTATTTTGGAAAAACTAGGGGTTTGGATCTGAAGGGATTGGATCACAATATTGAAATATGTGGCATGAAGATGGTCACGTTTGCTCTGATGAGCTGAGGGGTCCTGCAGAGTGACGGTTTCTTTAACCTGAACTCTACTTTACCTTGTTGGAATTAGTTTGAATAACCCAAGCGCAGCTGACCCCACTGTTGTACCGCTGGCTGTTTGGGCTGTTAGGGTAACTGAAAGTCCCCCTGAGGCCCGAGAGATATCCTCCACAAACTGCAGAAAGAGAGAGAAAATTAAATGGAATAATTTGTGCTATCACTATTCAGACTGAAACAAATCTTAACTTTCTTGCATAGCTTTGGCTTCCTAAATATTTAAAACAAGGGTGAAAGATATTTCTGTAAAAGACTCTTCAGGATTTCCTCTAACGTGCAATGACATCACAAAAAATGAGCAAAACTACTCCCTGGAAGAAAAACAGTTCCTGGTAAAAGAACAAAGATTTTCAGCAGGAATATGTGGATACTGCCAAAAGATGTTGATTCTGTCTCAGGAAAATGTCCATAAACTATTTTGTTTCCAGAAGGCTACCTCCAGATTGAATCTTTAAATTTTTCACCTATAATGAAATAACGTTTTGAAGCTAACATGATATAAATTATTGCTCAGTGGTGGTGCATCACAGAAGTTATCTTTCAGGTGGTTTATTGTCCTGTTTATTCTTTTTTATCAGATTCCTGGGCCTCATAATACATCTCATGAAATACTGTGGTCTCTTCACTCACCGAGCCATTCAATGAATGGGAGCTGTGAACTGGGAATCCCAAACAGCCACAGAAAAAAATGCACATATAGCTACAGTGTACAACAAGCAGCTGTAGTTTAACATTGAACTGATGCTAAAGAAATACTAAATACTCAGCAAAATGAAATTAAGTATTTTGTTTTAAGGCATGAGAAAAATAATATAATTTTGTTTGAAATGTCCTTCTAAAACATCTCATGATTTCTCAACCACCAGATCCAGCATTGTCATGTCATAAAATGTATTGGTTTTCTCTTAATTAGGAACTAAACCATAAATTGATACATGATAATTTCTCACTGGACAAAAAATTATTTTCTATCCCTTCTATTATGAATGGTTAAAAATAATTTTTTTTCGATATGTGCTTAATAATAAAACATTACTCATTAGATATTTAAGGAAAATAGGAAAAAGCCTGAAGTAGCTCTAAAACAGAGCAGATTTCACAGGGCCTCAGTGAAAGTTTTACATTCTGTGTTCTGTGAAAGTTAATCTGCTTTCTTCACAACAACCTGCAATAAATATAAGCCATCTGACAGATGGTTGCCACAGGGATGCTCACTGGAATGCTATCCTGACCTTGTTTAATTAAAATTAATGACAAAAAAAATCCCAAACAAACAGAAAAAGTGATATTAAGAAGAAACATTAAAGGCAGGACTTTGCAGTCACTCTATTAAACTCAGGGAGAAAATGTCTTTCATCAGATTTCTGTTTGAAAACCTTTTCTGGCTTTTCATCTTGACTGAAAATTTCAGGACCTCTCAGCTTTGCAACAAATGAAATAGTATGCACGGAAGAGAAACTTTAATATGTTTCTTGTAAATCTGTTGTCCTTATGTCGGATCCTCTTTCCCAACCAGCTTACACAAACACTTTCTTAGGAACAGAGATCTGTTTTTAGGATGTCTGGCATACACTCAAGGCCAGTGGGCCCGCAGATCAACTTCGTTGTTCCACTTCTATTGCTAAACAAAGCAGCTATCAACAAAACTCCTGGAAAACTCTGAGGATTCCAGGGGACTTTGGGTTGGGACCTGTAATCCAAGAAGGGGCGCTTTTTTTTCCATCAGAACTTGGTTCTTATTCGCATATCAATCATATACACTAAGCATCCACTTTCTGAAGCTTGGTGGCCCATTTCTCCTGGGGAGGAGGTCCCGGCCGTACCTTGCTGGGCAGTCTGGCACTGTGGTCCTGTCCAGCCACTGGTGCACTCGCAGGAGTAGCTGTTGACCCCGTCGGTGCAGCTCCCCCCATTCTGGCAGGGGTTGCTAATGCATTCATCAATGTTCTCCGTACAATTAGGGCCTGTCCAGCCTGCATTACACAGGCAGAAATATCCGGAGATCATTGCCTACAGGTATAAGCAAATGCAATAAACTTAATGAGCATGGGTCACCTAAAGGAATCAATGCAGTCAGCAGAAAGAATGATATTTACACATATTTTAGGTGGAGATACCAGAGGAAAGAAATAAAACATTTGGAATTTAACAGCCTTGATGGTCACTGGAGAATACCAAAATAAACCCAAAGCCTAATTAGATTATCCAACTCTTTGTTTTTTCTATGAAGTTATTTCTTTCAAATTAGCTCTTTCAAATTACTTTCTAAAAAAGTCAAAATCTGTATTCGTTTAGCCATTCAGAAAACTGTTTGCTTGGCTTTGAAACAATCACCCTAGAAACAAGTCAATCATATAATCTAAACTTTATAAATAGCAAGTGAAGATAACAGTGATTTATAAATCATTTCTCTCAAACCTATTCTCTGGGAAGTCTGCACTGCAGTTACGTGGGCTGTTAGCTTTCATTTTCATCCCGAGAGATGTTAAATGGAAACAATTTCATTGCCTTGTCTGCATTATTCCCTATTCTGTATGTCTCTCTCCCATTTCTTTTGTCTCAATCTTTACTACTTCTCCTTATAATCAAGTCTTTTCATATCTCCAAATTTTAAATTCTTATGTCCTCTTTCCTTATATTTCTTGTTTTATAGACATGCTTTTTACAGGTAAAGCAGAACATGGTATTCCAAGGCAAATGCTAACAGTCCCATCTTTGATGACATACAATCAGTGTGCTATATTCTCTGTTTCCTTTTGCATTCTCTGTTCATGTCCTCTGTGTCCTGAACAGAGATTTTCAGTATGATGGAAGAGGATCTTGATTTTGAATTAGGGCTCAGAATGCTGCTTTAGAAGACAAAAAGGTGTTTTGTGATCTGTATTGCCTGATGTTTAATTAACATTACATTTCATCTGTCATTAGGCTGGCCAAATATAGCTATGATGTTCCTCTATTTTATTAGATGCTTCTGTAGTCCTGTTACTGAAGTATCTGACTGTGTTATCTTTAAGTAGTAGTTTGTAGCCATGGTTGCCTACAGTTGTATGTTAAGATATATTTAGGGGAAGACGTTTTATCTTTTAATAGACTGACTAAAATAAATAGTTTCTAAATAGTTAGAATAAGTAGATCAGATCTGGGCACAAAGCGCTCTTTAAATACCTGGGTAAAAAACCAACAGGTACAGAGAATAGAAGAGAGAGCGAGGAATGATGGTAAGGGGTGGAGTGGAGGTGAGGAGATCGTCTCCTTTCACACAGAAAATAGGAGAAGAGAAAGGTAACATATGATAGAATCATAGAATCATTTAGGTTGGAAAAGACCCTTAAGATCATCAAATCCAACCTTTCACTTAACACTACCAAGTCCACATTATATGTTCAATTTTCCTCCTGCCTCCCAGGATCATCAAAATGAGGATATCTACAGAGCAATGTGGACAAGTGGGATCAGACTCTACTGGAACAAAAAAATTACTATTTGCAAACATTTCTCCAAAAACATAATCATAAATATCCTCCACAACAGAATGATCAAAATCCCCAGGTCCGCAGCGTGGACTTTCTTGAGCACAGCACACCTTCACAGGGTCCATGTGGACAAACTAAATCATCGCTGTGCGTGAGAATGAATTCACACCACCAACCAGTAAAGGTCCAAAACACTCAGTTACCAGCGGGACTACCATCAGTTCCCATTAAACACCTTTTCCGTATCCATATAAACAGCCTGATACTCCTGGGGGGGCTCTCACAAGATCAGCCTAGGAACACACAACTAACTGTACCAGATGTTAGCAGTCTGAAGGTCAGCAGAGTTACTGGTTTTATTATCATGGGTAATTCCTCCATGATCCAAGGTGGTAAATTACTTTCCTGCCCCACCAGGGACAGCCATGCACCAGTTCTCCCCAGCCAGCACCAGCATCCTATTGCTAGCCTGGGGTACCACCTACAACTTCTCAGGTTATTACTGCCAAGATTTCTGCTCTACTTCAAGCACAAAGAAATGACTTGTGTGCCCTGAAACTCACTTTATTTTCCCCAGGTATATCTGTTGATCTCCCATTCCCTACTGACTTTGCCTTATTACCTTTGGTGTGTCTGCACTCAGCTTTCAGTCTCACCAGTCTCCCTGTTGTTTCTGGTTACAACTACGCAGCGTTGTCACGAATTGCAAGGAGTTCAGCACTTACCAAGCACTGCCCATTTGCACAAGGGTTTTGCAGCTGACAGATATCACTGAGAGGAGAGCACCCATTTGGCCCATATCCACTTCCAGTGTACCCAGATGTGCAGGAACAAAATGGAATTGGCCCTTGAAAGATGAGACAAGATACAGAAAATAATTTGGTCCTTGTTATAATGAGAATACCAACCATGACAGTAAAAGTCCTTGACATTTTGAAGCAGAGCTTTTATATAATTCTAACTTATTCAATCTTTTGATACCTTCCCTGGTCGGTGCCCAGTTTGACTATGGAAAGATCCCAGCTGTTACTTTGTTATGGGTATCTGAGAGTCCAAGCTTACCTTCATGGGAAGTGATAGGAGTAGTCAAAGGGTATTTAGGGAAAGGAGAAGAATAGTAAAAGTGGCTGAAATTGGAAAACTGCATGAAAAAGTTTAAGATCTCCACGGTTTTATGATGAAATCTGCTCTTTGGTGGAGCGTAAATCTATTTCTGTCAGTGTTTGTGGAAAGGCCTGCTGGCTTTAGCTAACCTGCCTGTAAACTCATTTGGGTGAGGCAAAACTGACTGTGGAGAAAAGACTGCAATATAAATGTGGTGCTACAAAATGGATTCAGGCTAACCAAACCCTCCTAGAGATTCACACCAGTATTACTTACATACCTGGAGCTGAGGTACAGGTAGCCGAAGGATGGCACCCTCCATTATTTATTGAGCAGATATCAACCTGGGTACACGTGTGTCCATCTCCCTCATAACCTGTTCAGAGGTAAATCTCAGTTAGTCTATAACAAACGACATTCTCTGAGTCTCGTCAGCAAAACTATAATTTGGTGAGAAAAAGAACTAATTTATGGTGTAAAATCATAGTCTTCTGCAGTTAAAAGGCTGAGATTGCCACTGGAGTATATCCTGGCATATTTGTTGTGGTTCCTACACTGCAGGGATGGATTCTGATCTTAACTAAATCCTCCCATCATTTTAGAAAAAAGATATATTAGCATTAGCTAAATACAGGTGGGGTCAGAGTGAGGCCATAGGAGCTCAGCTCTCTCAGCCACCATTTGCTGCCCTCCCTATGCTTCTCCATCCAGCCATCCCTGACCTCCTCTGGGCTACCCACTGTAGAACAGAGCTGCCCTTGGGTCTCAAACACAACATCCAGCTTTTCTCGGGAGGCTCAGCAAGACCAAAGTGCTGAGCACGACTCTGCATGGCCAGAGCTGAGGTCCACTATGCCACTTAAAAGCTTGCCTGAGGCTGCACTTCCAGCATAGCGATAGCCCTTCAGTGCTCAGTAACCGAGAGCCTTCACTGCCTGCACTCTATTGCCATTTAAGTCAATTTGAAACACTTTTTCTTGCCAGCATTTCTAGTACTGATAGCATGCATTTTATAAAGCATTTTAAATCATAAACCGCAAATTATAAAGATGTAAGTCACGACTTCCACTGCTCGACCTGTAGTGCAATAGAAACACTGCCTTCTTCAACAGCATTCAGAGCATGACAAACAATTATCTAGGCTTTTTTAAGACAGACAATACAGCTGATTTATGGCACACAGGATACAATGAATACAGACAATGAAATTACTAGCATAATTACGCAATCCTTGTTTCCCATTAATGATTTTATAAAGGACGTACTTTGCCAAATCATGGCTCTAACACTGAAAAGGGCTACCTAGCACAAGAGAAACACATTTCAGAGGATTATCATTAGAGACATACTCTACAAAATATTCATTAATAGCTGAAGCAGTTTGAATATATTTGGACTCTGCAGAGCAGAGCATCTGTCACTCGTTTACTGGTCAGCCCAGCCCAAACCATGACAGCATTCTATATTACAGTATTGCTCTGTGTGTGTGATACTTCTATATATAAAACCAACCTTCAGCTTAAGTCTATCATAAAACAGGCTGACACGTGTTGAATCTTCATCTTTTCCGCCTTTCTATAGTTTTATCAACAAAAAACCCACATTTTACCTGGTGGACAGAGCCCACAGTGGAAAGATCCGATTGTGTTGATACATTGAACCATTGGTGCTGTGGAGCAGCCCCCATTATTACTTTCACATTCATCAATGTCTTGGCAACTGTAGCCATTTCCTTGCCAGCCTAAAAAGAAACACAGGAGAGAGGCACATTAAAATAGAAAATGCCTGGCCTTTTAATTTTCTTGTTTGATTAGACCTTTTCATAGAGCAGAAAAATATGGCTTTTGAATTTCATTTCTTTAACCCAAGAGAAGACCTGTCCCTCTAATAACTGATGAAAATTAATACTGGTCTGCAAAATAGGTTATAAACACAACAGAGTGGAGGTGTGTGTGCAAGTACATTTTATTTTAACTGTATTCTAGATATTCCAGAATCAAACACACTTTAACCTAAGGAGGAGGCAGTTCTGGTCTAAAGCACAGGTACAATCTGGAGCAAAGCTTTATCATAACTCCATTTATGAAATACTTTAAATACCCCTTCTATACACACTACCTACCCAATTCAGGAAGAGGAATCATAGGTTATATGGCTTGAGGGGACAAATAGATTTTTATATTGCCTTAGGGCAGTGAGCAGATGGACACAAAGATACCTCGGACCTATTACATGAAGGTAATAAGACAAGATGGACATGAAGATACATCAGATCTATCCAGATGCTCAGTTTAGGGTGGGATAAATCATGCATTAGACTCCACAGCCTACATTACCCAGGTAAGACAACCTGGAGGCATCTATTCTCTTGAATACAAAAAAAAAGCAATTCATGGAGTTGCTCTCATCTGGATGCTGTGTCTGTGATTACAACATACCAGCAGTACTACCTGCTGCCACCCCATCCCACCTGAGAGCGCAGAAGGATGTGATACCTGTGGGGCAGGGACCACACCAATAGGAGCCCAATGTGTTGTGGCATTGCACAGGCGGATTATGTGAACACGGATGATTAGGGAGGCTGCATTCGTCTATATCAGCACTGCAGGCAGGGCTGCCAGGAGGGGACATCCAGCCAGTGTCACAGATACAGTGGTACTTGGGCTGCCACAGCAAACATATTTAAGACAGTTAGAACAGTCAAGAAAAGTGCAGGAGGAATTTATTTTATAAAAATGTCTTTCAGACCATAGCAAGAAAGCTTTCAGAGCATTACATGGTGGTGCACATTCTGTTTTATAAGTTGCTTCAGTAGTTTTCTCAGTCTATTTCTTCCTCTGAACTTACCTATTTAGATTACAGAAGCAGCAACAGGCTCATTCATTATGTTCATAAAAGAAACTTGTAATTTACCCCAAAGCTCCCAGAGAAAATGAACAGCAATTATGAGCTGTACATAAACATAATTAAAAGTCATCAACTTGCTTTGTAACCAGGATAAACAGATCACTGCAAGCAACCTGAAATCAGCTTGGCTGTTTCCTTTTAAGCAAATTGTTCCGTAATCTGTGCAATGTGCAGCGCTGACATTAAATTGCAAATATAAATTTTCTTTGAGGAAAACAATTTTCTCCCTAGTAAACCTAACTAATGGCCAGATTTCAGCATTTTTCAAGCTTTGGTCCAATTAAAGCTAATGGGAGCTTTATTGTTGACTGTCACAGGAGCAGACACTGTTAAGCCAACATTGAACCCTTTTGAAAAGCTTTCTCCACAAACATGAGCAGAAAACAAGTGATGAGCAGTGAAAACTTTTACAAATTGAGCAAAAGAATGATTTTATAGCATAGCATGGAGAATATGTGGTGTATCTGGAAAGGTGCATGGGTGTATAGGAGCGTTAAAGAGCACAGGCATGCCAGGGTAGTTTTGGCGGGCTGCTCTGAGAGGCAGCTCCCAGGCCACTGACAACAATGTTCCATGGGTATGCTTTTTCCCAGAAAAAACAGATTCATTATGTCTGTTCTTCTTAATCACTTAAGTAATAAAATATTCTAGCAGCCTAGAACTCCCCAAATAATGAACAGCAAAAATATTATGCTTCAAGTATGACTTTGACTATTCAAAGAATATTCCCAAGCTCCCCATGGATGTAGTAGTCAATACTGATACTGTGACAAGTACCTGTAACAAGACACAAGGCATTTTCAGTTCTTTCCGCTGTCTGTGGGACAACAAGGAGGTTAGGTTATGTTGTACGGAGGCCTTTCTTGCTGTTTTTCAGCAGCAGCATGTGCTACCCAGTTTTGCGGTGCGCAGCATTATTTGGTGCTTATTCCTGCTGTGCTTATGTACAACTCGTATGTTGTCCCTTACCTTGTTGGGCTGATCCCTCTCTGCATCTGCACAGGTGCCATGCCCACAGAGCATCTCAGATCCCCCCTGACAGTCATCAAACTTCAAGGCACAGTGAGGCCCATAGGTTTCTGGAGTACAGGAGCAGCTAGTGGTGAAAGTAGGCAGAAAAAACAAAATGTCGTTTATATATAGCACTTAAAGAATGCATATTGCCATAATAAGAGATCATTACACACTCTCTCATTTATGTGGCATTCCTTATGAAATCCCCCTATTTAGCACTACTGACAGTCCCATGAACGATCATGCACAGAGGCAAGGTGCGCCTGTTCAGCGGAAACTCAAGAATCTCATGGGACTTGTGTATATCCATGAGTGTCTGACTCTATGGGAGAATCCACACCCTTTGCTTACATTCTTAAGTGCGAATCCAGAAAAAAAGAAATGTCTAACATGAGATTTCAGCAGAGTATGAGCCTGGAAATTCCCACTTCAGTGAGAGCGCACCCAAACCTTGTGTTTAAGTTCATGACACTCACACATGACGCCAAGTGCCTGAACCCCTACCTCCAGCAATACGCAGAAATGCCGTGTCTGGTCTGTCCCAGTGAGCGGGTGACCTTCACACCCACACCTCAGCATGCGGCAGCTGCTCTCGCAGCAGCAGCCCAGCTTTCGGGTGAGTGTGACGGGCAGGAGGAGGCATTTGGGGCTGATGGGGTGGGAAGAACAAAGCAGTGGGCCGAAGGGATGCATCCAGCAGAGGGGATCTGGTCTGCAAGTTGCCAGCTGCATTACATTGCTATTTACAGGGCACACCTTAGTCACAGCATTGTGCATACACGGTGGAACTGAAATTGAGAGCTTCTTAACCTATCAAGTAACACTTCCCTTTTCTCTGCCCCTTTATTTCCACATGGACCAAATCTGAGGCTCTGAGATACACCTGAAAGTGACCTAAGCCTACAGAAAGCCTTCTATCAGTTTTTAGTAGCTTTTTATTAAAATGACAGTGAGACACTTGTCTGGATGTAAGTTATATGCTGTGATGTCTGCTGATGTCTGCTCCTCACAGAGACGTATGGCAGGTAGACACCCTTGTTGAAGTGCTTTTAAGCTGGCTAAAGAAAACTACTCTGTAAAAGCAACTATCTGCAGAGTTTGAATCAGGGTTTTCCAGTGCAGCTGATCTGGACCTTGGAGCATTTAATTAATAAGCTGCTATTGTCCTTGCCGGGGTGTCACGTGCTGAGCTGAAGTAGCAGTTTGATAAGCCAATTGCAGGTAACTAAATGCTGCACCCAGGACAAGCAACCTGGATGAACTTAAGTTTAAAAAAAACACAATAGCTTAATGCTTAACTGCAGTCTGCAGTACTGTAAGACAGCGCGTTGATTATAGTAAGAGAGGGCAGATAGCCCAATGCCATCTCGTCAGCATGGTAGCTCAAAGTGGGCAAGCAGAGAGGCAACAGGTCGAGGAACTGGATCACTTTTGTATGTTCAAAGTACGTTCAGAACTTCATGTTCAACTCCAAAGGACACAGCAAGGCAATCAGAACAGCTCCGAAGGAGGACAACAGCACTGTCTCCTGCCTAGTCTGGCAAAGATTAATCTGCTACCCATCTAACTTGCTCAGAGAATATCTTCAAGAAGTAGTCATACTGCAAGGAGCTTTAGCCAAATTGCAATGTGCTGCCTTCATTCTCTCCCATTGCTGATGGCACATTGTGACGAGGCCTCCATTATTTTGATTCTGACACAAAAGTCTGATGGACATGGGGACTCTCACAGCCTTTCATCCAAGTGATGGAATGTCCTGTTAAGGTCCTGATTCAGGAAGGTGTTTCCTGAACTCCTGATCTTTTTTCCTCATACTCCATTGCTTTTCTGAATTATGGCTTGAAGCACACAAGTAAAGAATCTGAACAGGGAGTGGAGACTGCTTTAAGCTCCATTTGACAGCACTTGATCTAGTACCACCCTTTACCTGGCATTATCACTGGGGGCTATGGAAAGTCAAATATCACCATTTACCCACATTCCATGCTGGTGCATTTAACTACACCACAGCAGGAGTGGGGTGACTTGGGTTGCTGGGCCCTAGAAAAACTAACAGCAATGTTCCCACAGCTATTGAAAAGAGTCATGTCGTGCTCTACCTGGGGTGGATTTAGCATCTGGGGAGTATTCAGAAGACAGACAGTATGTGAAGGGAGACTATGAAGGTAATGCAATGGGGTTGGGGAAAGGGCTCAATAATCCCTCAATGCCCTCAATAATCCTGAAGGCATAATGCAAAAGCAGTAATATTAACATTTGGATGACTTATGAAGAGGTTCATTTCAGGAAGCACTGATTCAGCAAGTTCAAGGGAGGGCAAGAATTACATTGGGGAAAAAACTTACAGGAATCATGACTGTTCTAACACAATGACTGTACTTGCGAGAAAGGCAGAGGGTTTGAGAGGTTCCTCTCAAACCTTAATTTAGTCGCAGACCTGTGCACGATGTCTCTGCGTACAGTAAGAAACAACAAGTAAAGGCAGGCTGCTTTGTGTGTCGTTTCCTTGACAAACATCAGTGTTGGGAACAGCTACAGGCAAGCTACAAACATCCTTTAAAATGAAAGAAAAGCTGGCAGGAAGCATCACGCACCCGTGACACCTCAGCAGGCCCTGTGTTAAAGCTGAAGTGCGAGAACCACTGCAGGAGAACTTCCCTTCTCCAACGAAGATGGGAAGGTTCTTGGTTCTTGGAAGAGAACCCTTTTGAAGTTCTTCTGAGAACTGACAACGCACTATAAACCAGTGACAAAGCACTATAAGCACTACAAGCAAATATTTGTGGGAGCTAAGATTTTCATGCTGAAGCAGGAGACAAAATGTTTTGCAGAAAGCTGCGTCCTGCTTTCCAGCCTGCTTGTTGCCATTGCATAGGGAGAGCTTTGTATTATATCTGAAAGTTGTTTATTTACCAGATTATTTGACATTTTGGAAAATAAGATGCAGAATGTTCACAGGCTGGCTTGCTCTGTAAACAAGAGCAGTTTTCCTAAGAAGCTGGGCACAGCCAGAGACGGATATGCTCCAGGGACCTCATGTCTATGGAGGCCTGCACATGGGCAGCCCAGGCATCCTCCTGGCCAGCCAGCTGCATTTCTCCTCCCTTTCTGCCTGGCAGCACTGTGCATTGCCTGCTCTGCTGCAGTCTCAGCAGCGCCTGCATTTCTGGAGGGGCTAAAGGCATTTCTCAGTATTGTGCGGTGTGCTAGGAATGCCAGTGATCAAGGGTGCTCGATCTCAAGGGCTTTGCTAGGTGGGCACGTTGAGGCGTGCTGGTTACAGACCAGCATGCTGCATCTCACCAGTGGCACACCATGGTCCCGTAAATTTCCATTAACGCATCTGCACCTCCAACAGAGAGCCAGGTCACTGGAGCCCATCTCCAGTTTGCAGGACAGCTGTGTCATAAATCTGATTCCCCAGCACGGCTGTGTCATAAATCTGGTTCTTGCTGCTCTCCTAGTCTCAAAGCAGGCAATGGTTTCAGAGGGCCTTCTGTGTTTGCGGTGGGCTCGGGTGTACCATGTATTGAGGATTTTAAATTCTCTCAGACTCAAGGGATTCTAGTGCATAGATCCTAAACAGACATATTCCTAGAACTTGTGCTGCAGGTGTGACATGGGGTACAAAAATAGCCAAGTATTTTACATCGGGTTTTTGTGTATAGCTTTGAAAAGTTACCTGTAGCTGCCTGGTGTGTTCACACAAGTGGCTCCATTCTGGCAGCCTAGCGCTGTTCCAGCATAAATCTGGCATTCATTAACATCCACTGAACACAGGAGGCCCTAAGATGAAATGGAAAACCAGTTTATTTTCCAAATAACTGAGAAATGAAGCAAACCATGGAGCCAATGTTTAATATAGTTTCCAAAGATATACAAACCATGGGCCGCTATCAACACAGCTTCCCTTATGAAACATTATAACAAAACTCTATTTTTCAGCTGTGTTTCTGTGACCCTGGTTATCAGTCAGATGAGGGATAAAATATTTCAGATGTTTACACAAAGCATATGGACAGCATAGTACTGTCATCCCCCCTGCTTCCCAACTTGCTAGCAAGAAAACTTTCTTTCAAACTGTTTCTGTCAGTAGATGCTGTTTTATTAAGACTGAAAGCACAGCAAATTTGACCCAAGTCTTGCTGGAACAACTTTCAGGTTGAGAGCCTTTGAAAAGAAGATATAACTTTTTCATGTCTAGTGCATGTAACAGCGCCATTAAAGCCTATGCCAGTAAAGTCTTTGGATTTAAAAAACTCAGAATTGGATTGATTACCTACATCTCCATTTGTCTGAGCTTGAATAAACATCATTCCCTTCCCCTATTCTCTCTCTATCCTTGCGGAAGATCAACAGCAAGGCATGCAGTTCAATTCACTCCACTCAGCAAAAATCAAAGACTAATTCTCTGCTGTGGGAACTGCCAAGCATCACTGACTCCACGGGCCATCGCCTGCATTAACAGTGCAGGGGCTGACCCAGTGGTTTACAGTTCACTTTTTTGGTATATACCGATACTGTTGAGAAGCAAATGCGTTGCCCTTCAACCAAACGAGAGTGACACTGCTGCTTTGCTGTTCAGTATATCTCACTCTGTCCTGAGCAACCCTAAAACGCTACGCTTCATCACAATTACACTGTCAGGTGTATCCTTACAATTAACACACTCTGCATTCAAGGAGGCTGAAGACTCACCTGCCAGTTGCTGGGACAGAGGCAAAAGAAACCATCCAGTGAGTTTACACAGGTCCCTGAGTTCTCACAGGGGTTACTACTGCAGGCTTTCCTCTGGATAGCCTGAAACCCAGGAAAAGAACAGAAAATGAGGCTCCTGCTTATTTGGGGTTTCATTAGCATTTATTTTCAAGACAAATCTTTTTTTTCATCCTTTCTTGTGTTCCCCCTCCCCCCTTTCTTTTTCAGCAAGGTTGATTTGTAAAGGTTTTGAGCTGTTTCGCTTATCCTTGTACAAAATAAAGACTAATATGATTGATCTTACACAAGATGGCCACCCGCAAGCACTAGGATGAGAAAAGCCCTGTAAGAAGTAAATATTAATAGACACTGTTCTTCAGCAGCAGACTGTGAGTCTAGATGGAGGGTTATCTTGTCTACTTGATTCCTTGGGTGACTCATCTGATAACTCCTTTAACTGGCAGCTGTGGCTGTGGCTTGTCACAAGCTCAGTGGAGAAGCCGGTGACAGTCGAAAATTAGCTATTTCCAGTACAATATAACATTTAGTTGGAATTCTGCAACCTTCCTCTTGACAGATCAGTGAAGGAAGAATTTGCTTCTCCTTGGTATCTAGTTGTTCTTGAGTCTACAACTGTTTTTTCTTTGAGGAATGCAGGCTCCTACACAGTTTATATTTTGTAAGAAGGCATTTCACCTCCTCTACAAATCTTGCCTTTTTTTAACCTTCTGTTACCAAAAAAAAATTTCCTGAGTAATGCGTGAAAGAAATCATTTAGCTATTTAATCATTGTAACCTCACTTTATTTACCTGGGGATTGGTTCTCCTTTTTTGATCTAGTTTGCTTCCCATTTACTCACCTGCTCTATGCTTTGTAATTTGTTGTCAAGACTCACGATCTGCAAGAGAAATGCAAATTACATTGTGCTTGAGCAACCACAGAGGTACATGGATGCTGGCAGGGTAACAAAATATTTCTTTTGAGAAAAGGGAATAGCTGGGACGTGAAACCAGGTGACAGTCAGGTTCAAATCAGGTCTCTTTCATTGGTATTTTGGTGTTTTAGGCTGTTCAGAAAATAACAGCTCAAATACGTCCCCATTTAGCTCCAAAAAGCACGACTCAGTCTTGTGAAGATGTATTCAGGTGCTCAATATTGAGAACGTGAATTTTCCAATGGGACTGTTTGGGTGCTTATGCCCATGCAAAGGGTGGAGGTCTGAGACAGCACACCAAAAGCCAAGAAAAGGTTCACCATATCTCAGTAGGTTATAATCACAACCAACAAGCTGAATCAGGGAATATGACGGATACGTATTAGTGCAATTTTCCTAAAGGGAGTTCTCTTAGGCTTAAAATATTTTCCTATAAGGAACTTGTGGCAACACTGTAACAAAAGACACTTAAACCAAGTCAGACGCAGCTTTCAAAATCTTCTGTTGGAGGAAAATCTTTAGCAGGGAGAAGAGACAAAACTACTCCATAAGGTCTTTTCTTTCCACTGCAAACCCCTATGGCCCATTTCACCTATGGAATGGAATGTCTGTGTAACACCTGTAAGAACACATATGGTCGATCCCCTGAATTTAGTGGGATTTCACTTCCATAAATATTAGAGGATATAGTCCATAGAGATGCTGAAGAGATTCAAAAGAAGAATCCTGGTAACCGGGGATTACAGGATTTACGAGAATATTTCCATTGTCTCCAGAGTTACTGAATAAGTATCTCAACATTGAACACGGACTCTGAGCTGATGTTAAATATGGACTCTGCCCCAGTACCCTGAATTGGAGTCCAGAAATACTAAAATGAATCAGGTAATGATGTTAATCTGAGGTAGGGAACTGGTAGCACTGGTAACACTGGAGGAAGATACCACAAGGGTATGGCTCACCTTGGAGGTCAGCAGAGCAACCTGCTGGGACACATTCTGAGAGGCACCAGTGGCTTTTTTAAGTTCTTGAATCTCTGCATTACTTTCTCTCACCTAAATTTAAACAACAGGGATAACGTGAAACAAGCTCGTTTTTTTCAAAGGGTTAGTAAAGTTTTGTTCTTGCTTAACTTTACTATTACAGTAAAGTCCACTTAAATACAGGGAGCTCTGTTACATACACAATTTAACTTTTTAATTATTTTCTGTAATGGCATAATTACTTTATGAGTCTGCAATACCTTACTTTAATATCAGAGTGCTGACACAGATAATATAAAACAACAGTCATAAAAACCACATCAAACATTTGCTAAGACAGATTCTGAAGACAATTAAACTATTAATGTGCAAAACTGAAAACAAAAACATATTAAGGAAAAGTAACTGTATCACCTGGCTAAAAAGTTCTGCAAGGTCTTCTTCATTGATTTTTATTTTCCCCAGTGGTCCAGTTCTAAATTCAATATTTTTGCTGGAGCCAGCATGGAACACTAAATTACCCTGCTCTGAGGACAAACGAGGCCTGTTATATTACAGAAAAAAAAAAACAACAAAGAGATCATTTAGTTACACATATCTGTCAAAGAGCATGTAAAAAAGTGCTGCAGTAATGCCATTCTGTTGCCATTACTGGCACTTAGAAGCCACCATATGAAAAATGCATCTGCAAGCAATAGTACTTACTGCTCATTGTAAATGGTTCTTTTCTGCCTCTTTTTCTC
Source organism: Rhinoptilus africanus (assembly GCA_013400135.1). Taxonomy (NCBI): domain Eukaryota; kingdom Metazoa; phylum Chordata; class Aves; order Charadriiformes; family Glareolidae; genus Rhinoptilus; species Rhinoptilus africanus. The sequence continues at coordinate 114,885 of VXBO01005894.1, forward strand.
ATAGTGGTTTGATTCACAGCTCAATCCAGTAAGTAATAATAATGCAACTAAGAGCCTGGGAGCAGGAGCAGCCCAAAGCATCGCTCTCCTCCAGCTGTCCTGCGTTTGAAGTGAAAACCCCAGTGCTGGACTGCACTGTGGTGAGCCCAGGTGCCCTTTGCTCTCACTCAGGTCTTTATTCACAGCGTGCCCATGCTGCCGGCTTGTCTTGCAAGGGTAAACTTTATCTCGAGTATCTTAATTAAAGATCAACAGCGTGCAAATCATTTAGACATTATATGCATTTTTCTCTTTTTGTCTTTGAGTTTCAGGAGCTTTGAAAGATCCTTAATTGAAACACGCTTGTATTTTACCATTATGCCTTTGACCTTTGTACAGCTGAGCACCCCTGGGTCCCAGAGCACCTTGTAATCTGCAACTGGCTCCTGCGGGAAAGGCTCGCTCTCCCCGCACGCTGCACCACGCAGGCAGAAGGAAGATTATTTAGCAGCAGGAAAGGACCTAGATTGTTACCAAAAAAGAAAACCACCAAACCCACATATAACACCCACGGTGGCTGGCAAGGAATATTTGTATTGAAAGAGAAGCTTCCAGCCTGTAATTCATTGGGCAGATGACACAAACAAGTTAGCATTACCAAACAGCATCCCGTGGATTATAACAGCAAAACACAATTTTAACCAAATATGGTTGCAGTGACTCAAGGATGACTCGGTCCCCAGATGCTGGGGAGATGATCTCTTACCAAGGGGACTGCATTTTGTTCGGCATGTGTAGACTGTCTTCATTGTATTCACTAGGGCTCCCAAATTCAGGGCCAGCTATAGACAATGCAGAATTCCAAGGAATAATTCAAAGGAGGCTACAAAGTAATTGAAAAATGCAAATTAACATGTTTTGAGAGCCAAAATTTGAATCTTGACCCCATTTTCCTCTACCCTTCAGCAGCCTTCTCAAAAGAAGTGTCCCACCCAGGTGCTGTGCCTGAGACCCCACCCTGTTGTGGCTGGCAGCCATGGCAAAGTCAACGTCCCACTTCCCTTTTGCTTTTGCAGGAGTCTCCGTGTTTTCCTTGCACAAGACTTTGCTGTGCTTTCCTCTCCCTGCTTAGGGGAGCTTTGTGTGTATTCTCCTTCCTCATGCTAGGAGCTACCTGAGCCTCCAGGCCCACCATCATTCTTTTGGGTTTTCCTCTTTGTTTAGTACAACACTTATTCTGGTTGCACACATTTCAAAATGCTACTGAAGGGAAAAGAGCAGCAAGAGTTGTAGCTGTTCTTGCTTGAAGGTAACAGTAGCCACCATTCACTGATCCTTTAAGCCCAAGACCTCCACGGAGATGACAGAGCTCCTGTATTTGCTAACCCTGCTCAGCCTCCCTTTCTGCTCCAGTTGGCACTTGTCACCTACAGATGTCCCACAGACATGCGGGACATGCCCTGGAGCTGGGGGACTGAATGAACTCCAGAGCTTTCACAGACAGAAATGTTATGAAGTCAAAGCACTCTGGGAAGAAATTGGTGTGGCGACAAAAAATATTAACGTCACCTCAAAAAGAGACAGAGGTGGACTGAAAACGAATGTGAAGCCAGGACAGCTAATATTTGTGGTAGTACCACAGATAATAACTTGATCTTTACTATGAATAACTATAATGTCCAAGATTTCATCAGCTGCATCCCACCACCTCCATTACTTTCTGTTGCTTGCATAAAACCTAGATATTTACTACATTTTATTATCTGTGGTTTTAGAAACTTATCTCACAATTCAGAACAGCGTTAGCCTGCTGATCACCTTTCTTCTGCTCACACAGGCTGTGATGCAGGTAACCCAGCAGTTACTGCCGCTGCGTAGAGGTCCCTAAGGGCAGGGGTGAAGCTCCTCCTGAACCCAAGGGGGACATGCCTCCTGGTGCAGTAGCAGCAGCTCAGCTCTCTGGATGTTCACCTGATCGACGGCCTCCAGGAAAATGAGTCTATCAGCCGTTGCTGCCAGAACAGAAGAACGTGAGGAGGAATCCACTGTATTTTGTCATTTGCCATTATAGGAGAGAGCATTTACAAGAAAATACAGACTTGTATCCTCAGTTGTTGAAAATTATCACTGCGGCATTCAATAAAAATGAGAATTTTACACCAACTGAGGATCTGTCCTCACACATTTTTTAATTTCCTATTCTGCTCTTTACTCTGAAACCTCTTTTCACATACGGGAGAGCATAAATAAATTATTGATGGCTCTGTCTAGCCGACAGGACACCTTCTGCCTCTGGGTATCCTGGTACTGTCCATTAAACTAGTGCTCACTAACATTCATGATGTCAGTTCTGTCTGGGGCTTTTTGCTCTTTTTGTTTTGGTTTAGTTTTTTGTTTTAACAGTCTACTGAGCTTTTGTAACTGTCAGTTGGGTGTCAAATTGAAGAAACTATGGGCCAACTAAACCTGCACTGCCTAGCAGGCTGGTTGAATGTATGCATACTTCAAGGACTTTCTCCCATGAAGTCCATTGTTGCTGACAGTTTTCAGCTTGGACTTCGGCTGTGACCCACAAAATCCTTCCTTTTCTCTATTCCCTTCTTTTGCATAGTGAGTATGCATTGCCCCCTCTGCTGCCTGTCAATCCCTGATTCACACTTCCCTTCCAACTAATTAACTCCAATACACCAAATGACCAATGAGCAATAAACCTTAGAGGATGGGGAGAAAGCTGCTAATGCAAGGAGGAAGAAGAAATAACCCTTTTCACCTTCTCTTCATGCAGGCATTATAGCTTAGAAAATGGCTGATCTGAAGACAAGGTGACTTTGTCTATGGACTGATTATGGGGTGGAAAGAGAGCTCTGGACACCTATCTAAACCTGGCATGATGCACTATTTTCCATTCCATTAGACCTTCCAGATTTTAGTTAGTTTACTTTCTATTCCTAGTCAATGCAGCTTAGGCTGGCCAAATTGGGAAATCTATAAACCATCTTAAGGAGAAAAATAGGTCTACATCTTTTAATTTTACTGAAATACATTGGATTGGGACATCAGTTTTGGAGGAGCAGAATGGAAACCCTGCAAATATCTGGCATAAGAACAGGGGCTGTTCTTTTTAACAGGGAGAGCTGGCATGAACCCCTCCTCCTGGGACTCATCGTTCATTACCTCACTGACATTATGGCTGAGGAAACACCTCTGAAGAGCATAGGTTGTGCACAGATTTGGCAGAAGTAACTGAGCATTTGTCTCTAATTCTGGTTATTCATCCTGTACCAGCAGGGAATAAAATTTACCACCATCTTGTGTAGCTGTGTGAAATGAAATGGTGGTATCCCTCTCCTCCTCCGGCAGTACGTGCCTGCAATGCAAAGATGATGCTGTAGAATATAAGAGTTGACTCAGATTATGACCAAAAATTCAATACATATTAATTGCACCTAGGAAGTCAACTCAGACGCAGAGACATGAAACGAGTCTGTGATAATGCTCCCTTTTTATATAGGGGAAAGACAACTATTGCTGTGAATCCCAACCTGGCTATGTTTTTAATGAAAGACTAACAAATAATCCTCTATTTCGTTAAAGAGTTGCAAAAAAGATCATGTTATGACTTAAATATTTACAAATAATTACAAATCCAGCCTGTTGCAGGTCTAAACCCAACTAGTGCATTTTTACCTGAGTTTCCCCTCAGCTGAAATCATGTCTCCTACCTGCATGGTACAAATGTGCAAACTGGCGGTGTAAACAATGCTCTGTATTTGGTGTGCTACAGCTCCGAGACAACCGAGCACTAAGCTGGTATTAGGCCATATACAGAGGATCAACAACCACAAGGTTTATATCAATCAGGGGTAACTCTGAAAACCCTTTCTGTCCCTTACTTCTAACTACCCATCATCGCTTCCTTCCTTCTCTTTATGTGTCCCTGGAGAGTTTTATGGTGACAGCACCCTCCCCAGGGGCCACAGCAGCTGCAAGGCTCCATTTCCCACACCACTCCTTACGGATTTCTTTTACTTCTCAGCATACTGCCCTCTGACACCTGCTTGAGATTTTGCTCCCTCAACACAGTTGATGAAGTTAATAAGTTACCTGCTGATGAAGTTAAACTAACTGGCCAGGAAATATGGGGATTTCAGTTTTTAATAGACATTAGCAAAGAGATGAGTTTTGATTTGGTTAGCTACTTCAGCTGGAATTGATATACTGTCCCAATTCTCCCTGTGTGTCTTTATCAAAATGAAGGCGGTTATAACATATATTAGCTTTTTAGTTTCGTTAAGTGACTCATATTTTAGTTCCTCTGTCTTTCTGATTTTTGTTCCTACACATGTTGTTTCTACAAGCCACCAACCACTTAGATGCTTCCTATTTTGTTTCATTCTTTTTTGAAATTAGGTTCATGAAAAGTTTACAGTCAGTTGCATTGGCTTTGTTCTTTTCTATTGATTATTCCAGTCCTTTTAGCACATTCCAATTGCTTTAACGTACACTGGAGTTATTTTTAGAGACTTCCATTTGCATAGTCACTCTTCTCCACTAATAACCCTAAAGCCATGAATGGGCCTGTCTGCACAGCCTCCCTCAGATTTGTTCATTCTGTGCTGTTGGCTTTATCAAGAGGCTTAGATCTGAGCTACGTCCATAAATCATTTCCTGTATCGATGCAGTGATTACAAATATTGGCATTCTGTCACCATACAAATATAAGGAAGTAAGAGTGATCATACTGGATTAGAAGAAGATCCATCTAGGTCAGTTCCCTGTCTCCAACAGTAGCCAGGAGCAGGTAGTTCGGAAATGAAGGGTACCCAAAGGGTAAAGAACATACAGTACCTCTCATAGCTACACTTTTGGCCTCCATTTATCTGCAGCTTGGGAACTTCTTTGGCCAGAAGTCTACATATTCAGTACTCTCAAAGGACTTTTATTCCATGAACTTGTCCAGTCTTCTCCTGAACTCTTCACCTTACAATGCATGTACAATGAATGAGTAATGCCACATGGTAAGTCAGATCAATATACAGTCAAAATGCCACTCAGAAATATTCATTCTGAGTAGAACCCCATTTTAAAGTGTGATATTTATAAACAGAATGTGATGTTTCTTTTTAAAAATACATACAGGGCAAACATTTGAACTAATCACAACTCTTTATTACTGTCTAGGCATAAGAAAATATATTAGCACCGTCAATGTGCTTTGCTTCCAAATGCCAGGTTGCAATTTAAAAATGTTTGCATTACAACAGCCCAGTTCATGGACAAGAGCACAAGGTAAACATGCTCCCAACAAAGCTGGGATTTTGGGACATATTCCTGTGTTTAAAATCAGAGAGGCTCCCCCCTGGAGGAGATTTTAGGGTGAGATTTACCCCGTGAAAGGTACCCAACCCAACCAGTGGTCACCTGAAATTCCCTCCAACAATCCTCTCTCCCTAGAAGTGGTGTATTCCACTCAATTTTAGCCCCTCCAACTCTGCTTCTTGCTTCATCAGAGCTCTTACCAAAAGATCCCTTGTCCATGCTTCCTCCCACTGTCAAAAGGACCAGGCGTAGGAAAGTCAAAGAAAACAACTCAGTTGTGTTTTCTTTACAGATGTCTGTGTGGTCATCTAAGGCCACATTTTTCTTTTCTTCAACAGCTAAATAAATTCCCCAACCTTTGTAATCAAATAAATATAAAAATAAGACATGCTCTTCACAGTAACATTTAAATTGACATACTATCACTCCTGAGTACTTCATTTCCCCTGGTGTCTTAGATAACAGTTATTTATTCAAACAAGTTGTTATTAAACAAGCATAATCTTCCCCTAATGAGGCTGCAACACTGGAATACTCATCTTTGCACAGGCAAAAGGAAAATGGTTACTGTAATTCATTTTGGGCTCTATGCCCAGTATTCTTATACTTTCACATTATTTTTCCTGGATGCTTCTTTTACCATTTCTACTTTATACACTATTTATGTAAGACTGCACAGAAAAGCCTAGTGTTCTTAACCAACTACTACCTTGTCTCCTTCTCCTTACAAGTAGGGCATATTCTTTAAACACCATGCAGAAAAAAAATTCACAGAGCACATACGTGGTTTCATATATCTAAGAGGCAAAATATATTAAACTGCTACGGAAAATAAATATAATTCAGTATCTATTCACTAAGCCAACAGAGTGTAAAACTTCAGTATGAATAGCAAACAAATAGACAAGAGAAATCAAAGGGTGAGCTGAAAACGAATAGTTCATCCTTGAGATGTAACAAATATTTGCTAAATTTTCTATTTATTTTAGAAACATGACAACTGCTAAAACAAAATTGTACAGTCATTGAAGCATTGGAACTGTTCAGATTTCTATTGAGATGTCTCTTTAGAAAACAAAATGGGCTTACCCATGACTAAGTTTAAGACATACAAGAGCGTTTTCACAGATCAATGTTTTTGCAGCCTGTAACACACAGATTCCTGAGAATCCTTACACTCCTCCTGTGAGGGTCAGTAAGAGGTGAGACAAAAAAGCCTGCAGGCAGGAGCAGGGAAGGATGCACCTCCACTGTAAAATTCGAGTTCATGTGTCAAAACCATACTCAAACTCAGTGCGTTAAACAAATGGTATTTTATGAACTTCACAGCTACACAGGTTTCTTCATGAGTATAAGAAATTCCTAGATTAACTCAGATAAAAATGAGCTTATTTAGGTAAGACATCCTGTAAGGCATCCAGAAAGCTTCAAAAATGACTGCATAAATATGGCACTACCAAATATGACATCCTTTCCCTCAGTGGAGTTCCTCAAGTTTGAAGGAATGCAACCACATCATCTCACTAAGATAACAAAATGTATTTCAGGTGTGCAGAACAAGTGTGCTACAAAACCAGATTCTAGAAAACTCCTTCCATTTCCAGAACCCTCTTCCAGATTTCACTCATTTACCTTTCAGCTGCTTTCGTAATCACATTTCATTGCTGTGAAAATGCTTAAGCTGAAGCTGCGGAGTGCAGCACCGATACAGGCTGCAAAGCACTTACGATTAGCAGACTGCTCAGAAACAGAAGCAACGTGATCACCAAGTGAGGTCAAGCAGGTGCAACCCAAGAGAGCTCAATAAACGAGTCTACTAATGACAAACTGATGGGATAAGCAGCAGTCACTCAATGTAGCTGCACTGGTATTACAGGGTTAGCAGGGGTACGATACAGAAATATGTATTTACAACTCTGAAATCTGTTCTTTCAAAATATCTCCTTCACAAACAGCTGCAATTAGCAAACAGATTTCAGACTCCACAACCACACTGAATTAAAATTCACTGTCAGCATGTAACAGGCTGTATTGCTATATTAGTTTCAGATGCAGCTAGGTAACTTTCAACTTACACTTTAATACTGCTTTCTTATAAGTGGCATATAAATCATTAAAACGTGTTTTACAGATTAAGAAATTGCAAAGTAACTGTTAATAGTAATATTTTGCTAAATATTATTATAATGAGGCAAAATGAACAGAATATTTAGATGGTTTAGCAGAAAGAAATCACAATTTATATATAAAATTGACCTCCTTTGTTTTAATTTCAGTATTTTGATCATGTTAGATAGCAACAGATCTTCCAATATTTCTCCCAAGAAGACCACATAGATACTAGTTATTGATCTAGCTGATAAATCTACACAATAACCACCACATAAACAGGGAAGTATGGTTCATAACCATGTCAAAAATACACTTGCTCTTTGTAGTTTATTAGTATGCGCAGCCTAAGATTAATCTAGTATTTTTTGCCATGACAGTACTGTAAGAGACCGGGTAAAGATAGAGGTCAACCTCATCCTTCTCTAGAGCCTAGTCCAGAGCTCTTTATGGAGAATCAATTTCCACTTCTCTTTTATAGCTGGAACAGCCCAAGAAATCTAAAAGTACCTGGGAAATAAAACAGGCTGAAGTAGGTCAGCCCAAGCTTTTCCTCGTTTAACAGTCCAGAAGCAGCATGCAAATCAAGACTGAAGAAGAAATACACAAGGAATCAGCATACGATAAAGTATGGCCCAAATAACAAAGGACTTCTTCAGGACTAGGGCAGATGAGAATAGCTGCGGTATCTCTACCGCAACTCTGTTCTCTATAGTCTTTAGCTTCTTCTGCGTTACCAAGCCCAGATGCAATACATCATGACTGTTTCCATGTGATCCTATATGAAAAACAAGCAAACAAACAAACAAGAAACAGTCTTTTTCAGGATTGGCAGCTTTGACAACTTACTGCTCTGGTGCACAGGAACTATGATCAATCTATAAAATCCTTGGTTTGTGACACACCAGCTCCCTAATGGATGCTTACTAAATATTATCTCGCCTTTTCCTCCCTCAAGCTGCTTTTTCTCTGGATACCAATATAATATTACCTGCAAGGAAAAATAACAACTGGAAAATATGTTTCTATAGAAGGCTTTCAGTTTTCCCACAATTTTCTCTATTATTTCAGAGATATTAAACTCACAAGACTTGATGATCAAACAAAACGAGTCCAGCTCTATGAGATGGTGTAGCTGTGGCACTCTGGATGGCCACGTGCGGTGGTTTCATCCCAACACCCACTCCTAACTCTAGTAGTACTATCAAGTGTGAAGAAATCTTCAGAAGAAGCGCATATAGTTTTTCTCCAGTTCTTATGCCATAGGAATGTAAAAATGGAGCTATAAAATTTCCTTTGTCTTTTTTGTGTTCATCTTTCATAAGGAGCAAGATCTTATCCTGAATAATGTAAGTGAGAACAGCAACATGCAAGTTAATGTCAGGGTTGTGATAATCTTGAAATATTTTTATTCAGCTGCAACTAAACAAATCATTCCAGATAGACACAGTTGTGTTCCAGAAACCTACAAGTTTTAAGAGAGGATGAGACAACCACAAGCCAAGGATGACACTGCGTCCCCTTAAAAAGCATATACAAAATACTTGAATTTAATAATTAGCTACAAAAAAATCATCAAAATTTCAGATCATATATACAATAAATCTTTTAAGACTGGATCGCTAATATTTACAGATTAAGACATTTTACACGCAGAACTTGGTCTTTGCACTTATTTAAAACAGCTTTTACATTTACATCCTTTTTATACTGTACTGAGAAGACACTTTTATGATAAAAGAAACTAGTCTTATCCATTTTCATTGAGGTATATGTAAATGCTGCTCTTTTTCATTTTGCAAACTAAAAAGGACATTTAAATAAAGCAACTAAGTCCTGGCAACTTACATTTAAATAAAATACCTCTACAGTGCAAATCCACCATAAAAGCAAGGTATTAAAAATATATCAGAACTGTTCAGCAGAATGTCTGGACAGATATTTTGGTAAACTGTGATTTTTGTTCAGCTGCCAACAGCTTTCTCTTGAAAGATGGAAGTATTTTCTGTCACCAGTCCATTCTCATCAGATCCAGCTTCTAAATTATCCAAGTAGAACAGAGATCAATTTTGCCACCACGTGTACGTTGAGGCTGTTTCCAAGGAGACGGTAGCATTGCTTTATTGTTACTTTGTTAGGAAAGCCTAAAACAAAAAACATATAGTGCAATATCATTAGTCTGGGTTTTAGTCTACTTTTTCAGTGAACAGTTCTTAATGCATTTATAACAGATTGCAGCAGGGTTCACCCTCTCCCCCCCCCACCAAAAAAAAAAAAAATCACAAAGTTACAAAAATAATTCCCAACCCGTTCATTGGATTTGTATCAGTTCTTCCATTAGCAGTACTGCCATCTCTGAAGTTTAACAACAAGCCTTAAAACATTGCTCTATTGTAGATCTAATGCCGATCTACCTTCTTTTCTTTCGGCTCAAAACACCCAGCAGTCTCAAGGAGGGGCAACAGGACCTGAAACACTGCACAACTGCTGCTCTAGAGAACACCCACAGAGGTACATGGCCCCGGCAGAAATAAAAAGGGATGATTCTGCAGATAGATTGAATTGCATTTCTCCATAAGCTTTATATTGTACTTCACATCTGAGCCCCTCTCACCAGTTGAGGTAAATCAAACAAGGCTCGCAGTGCAGTACACCACCAGTACAGATTAAGCTTTGAGCAAGGCTTCTTCAGTAAGTGATCAAGTAGATGAACAGTCTTCCATGTAACTCAATGCTGACCCTGTGAAATGCATTCAGAAATACAGACAGTATCTGAAACATCCTTCACGTGGTGAGTGCATGGACCGGCAGAAAGAAGGAAGGCCCAGAAAAATTAAACTGGTCCAGGTATTGTGAAAGGGTTGTGTTGTGTACTGAATGCACAAAGGTGACCAAGCTTCTGAGAATGAAGATGCTGACAACAGCCAGCTGGTCTGCTGTAACTGTCCTTGCTTGCACTCCTAGCTTACTCCAGCTGTGAGCTAAAGTACATTGGTTTCAACCTGCGTAAAAGATGAACCACAGGGTCCTCTGCTAAGCCACCGAAACTTGACCACATTCAATTACTTGATCATTCCCTACAAAGAAAACCTAGCTTTGAGTGCAAGTAGTGATAAAGATGTTCTGAAATTTTCACAGCACTTCAGAAACATTCTCTTCCAAGGTTTGCTCAGGAGAGAACACGGTTGGGCAGCTGCTGAGCCAAGGGTGGAAAGCCAAGGAGGAGTTGTCTGGGAGGAGTTGTTCCATCCTTCTCTGCCAGTTATTAATGCCTGAAATGTGGGACTGCTTTGGTAAACACATCTTCTGCCAGCTCCATCCACTCTGCCCAGCTTCCTGGCACGCATATTTGGGCAACCGTTCTTCTCTCTTTGGAACAATCACTTGTACTCCCACACACACTTCCTTAGATGCAGTTTTCACATTAAGTCACTGAATAAGGTACAGGATCTATGCATTTTTAAAGAGTATCTAAATATAAATACACATTTATGCACACACACACATGCACTTATCGCCCAAGATGCTTATCCGTACCCTGAAAATTTCAAAGTTTCTCCTGCTTTTTGGCAGCTGAAAGCCTGAATTAATTGTCAGGGTTCACTGTTTCCTTTATCCCAAGCCTCCTCCATCTGCCTGTTAAAATTATCTTGCACCTTCTATCTTCTTGGCTCAAGAGCAGCCTACATCAGAAGGACAGATTTAACAACTCATGGTATGCTGGCACTTGCTGCACAGCGCTCACCGTATCATTTAGGTCATGCATGTTACTTGACAATGTTGCGGTCTCAGCAACACGCACTACCACGTTGTCCTGGCTTTCCACTAGGCTGCCAGTTGTTTCCTAATAGCTTACATATATCACTAAGAGGAGAAATGGAAAAGGCATCCTGACATCACCCCCATGAAAGCAAGTCGCAGGTGCAAGACTGCTCTGATCACTTTTAATGGTATTGCCATGGGACCCACAGCAGCGGCAGAGATAAATGACTGCAGTATTTCACTGACTTATAGTGCAATTACTATTTATACATTTAGATGTTAAAAGCACAAATAAATCTGTTAACGTTAAGAACTAACAGTGATATTAACTCTGGATCTCACGTATTAGAAAAGGCCATCAATTTGTTAAAATATAGAACCATTTAGACACAATCATGTTTCTTCTGATAATACTGTAGCTGCAGCTAGTAACAGCATCTGTTACGAAGCTTCCTGACATTCTCTTCACTTAATTTTCAGCTTACAGTTTTCTCATTCTTTAGCTTCTCAGACCAACAATGTATTTGCAATGGGTACATCTCCAGGCTTTCTGTTGTTGAAAAATTGAGGCCAACTGTTGCTGTCACTACAGAACACAGGAACAGAGAAATTATAGCACATTTCCCTCTGAAAATAACACACTTCACAATAATGACTTGAAATTTAATACAGAAGAAATGCTGTCAGGGAAACACCCTTTGCTGTAGCCATAAATATAGCAACTTTCAAAAAAACCCACATCTTGCAAATCCTGAAAAGAAGCTTAGATTACAGTACCCAAATTCACCAGAGATTTCAATCAGCCTAGAGCTGAGTAACACTAAGTACAAAGTGGGAAATGTCATAGATTAAAGAGAAAGGAAACAAATGTCAGACTTGTGACTCAGCGCAGTGGGAAAAGCTCGTTGTGCCTATGAATCAGGAGTATATGTGAGAGGAAGCCACTGGATGGGAGAGGCTTGTTTCATGTGTTGTGGAAGGTGGAAAAGTAGTATAGTGAGGCAGGGAACTGCAAGAACCATAAAGAGGGTCCCATGATTAAGGCAGAAGGGTGCTGCCTTACAAGAGGTGGACTCTGTCCCCGTCCCTCCCTCTGCAGTTCCCAGGTGACAAAAGACAAGTTTGCTAAATGAGCGCTGCAGAGATGCTGTCCTGGTTTGCGGTAGAACAGAATCCACTTTCTGTTCAGTATTTTTAGTTCTTAGCTAGGCCTCTTCTAACTCTCTGAAACTAACAGTATATTGTGCCGAAAACTCTTTGTTCTCAGAATGATAAGACCAACGTTTACAGTTTGTGCCAAGGAATGGTACGCAGAGAGGCTCTTGCTTATATTTATTGCTATAACAACCTAAGTCAGATAATTTCGTTATTTGCCGCACTGGAGGGTCGGAAACAGAAAAGCATAGAGAAGTCCCAACTGCAGGGAGGAGCAGACAGTACAGGTGACCCAAAATTGACCAGCAGGGTATCCTATCCCATCTGCCCCATGCTAAGTATAGAAGCTGAGGGATCAAAGGGTCATCTCTCTCTCTTCAATGGCCAACATCTAAGGACAACCCTGCCTGCTCCTCTGCCTTTGATCCCAATTGGTGTGTTCCTAACTCCAGCTCTGGAATCCAGTTCCCATCTGTCACTGAGTCCAGTCTGGGACTTGCCCAGTGCCTGCTGGTGATGTCATCCTGGGAGCTTAATACAGTGTTGCATATACTGTATCTATTTTATTATTTCCTTTTTATTTTATTATTAATATTTCATTAAAGTAGTTTAGTTTCTTCTAAACTCGTATATCTCTTTATCTGTCCTCCTCCTCTCTGTGTGTGAGAGGTTGGGGGAGAGCATCTGTCACCAGCCGTTGGCCAATTTGTCCAAAACCACAACAAATGCCGACAACCTGGACGCTCCTCAAATTCAGAAGCCTGATTTGTCTTCAGAATTCAATTCTGGTTTGTAAAAATACTGAAGCTCACAGCTGTCCCTGAAGATGAGCTCTGAACAGAGAAAGTATGGTATCATTCCAAGCAATACAAAATAGTAAAGGTCAAGTTTCACAAACTGATCACCCTAAATTAATGGAGTCTTCCAAACATAAATTTCTCCATTGTCTCGGTTCTTCCTCTGTAAAATACAAGCAGTATTAACCCTACCACACCTCTTGGTGGTGTTGCAAAGACTGATTTAGCATTTGGAAAACACAAGCTGTATATAAAAATTAAAAAAAAAAAAAAGAGAGAGAAAATGGGCAATCCTGTGCTCAAAAGGGAGCTTGATCAGCATGATAAACTCATACAAGCCCAATCCAGCCCTGTTAAGCTTAAGTTTCTTTACATCAGCCTATATCAGCCTACCTTTCTGTGCTAAGAAAAACGCTGTCTACAAAAAAACCCAAATCGATTAAAGAAGAGAGGCTATGAAAGAATCCTGCATGTTGTCATGTTAACTCAACGAAGCACACTCCTGCAAACACTCTTAAACAAGTAAGCTTAGTGCTGGCAACTTTAACGTTTGACTTTTCAACCTCGATATGTTCCTTGAATGTTGTAATTTTGAACATAACTGTAAGCAATAAATAAGAGAGCAACTAAAACTGTAAAAGAAAGAAATATATAAAAGTTATTAGCACTCCTCAGAACTGAGTCACTGAGGAAGTCGAAGAAAAATATAACAAATTACTCAAGATCAGTGGCGTATTCTACAGATGCTTGTGTTGCTGAGAGACAGTAAATAGATCCGACATGACGGCAGCGGGCGGAGCTCCTTAGCAGGCAGTAACAGCTACACTTTCTTGCCTGCCTTTCTCTACAAGGGGAATTCTGGTGAATTTTTCAGGCTTAATTCTGCTTGACCTTTGTTCAGTGTACTGGTATTGATGAGTCTTGTTCCTTGACTCCCTCTCTCCTCCATAAAAACAGTCAGAAAATGAAGTAACTGATCAAGGGCTAGGACTGCCTTTTCTAGAAAACAGAGATGATTTAAAAGATCATTAACTGAAGAGTTTGGTTACTCCTGAACAATGAAGTATCTGTATCTTCTAAGATGCCCTTTCTGTCAGCAGCTGCAAATGTGTGAAAGGGAGAAAGCAAGCAGCTCAAGCACTGAGAACCGCTAACAGACCTCCTAAACTGGCAAGATACATTGCCTTACCACAGCTGTGAGTAATGTTGGCCACAGAGTAAATAGTTTCAACTTTAAACAAAGGTATTCCTTCTTTGCCATTCAGTAATAGCGCATTTCTCATGCCAAAACTCTTCTCTTAGTTTATGAAGATAAAACTAACCACAGAAGCCGGCTCTTATAAAATATAAAAAAACTGGTGGAAATTCAGAGAAATTCACAGTTAATTAAATAACCAGAACCAACCATAAGAATTGAGCAGTCCAAAATAAAACCCCTAGATTTCGTCCCCAGTAAAAAGGCTACATTGGCATTTCTGAAGAATGATGTAAGAAACGGGTACTTTGCAGTACATACCAAATTCCAGAGGGAATCCATGAAGATTTGCTATTTCTCTTGGGGTAAAGTACCTCAGTTTTAGTGTTGACAATTTCATAAGCTTCTGTTCCTCTGGTAACTCCTCAATGTGTTTAAACACCGATTCAAGCTATGAAGAATACCAAAACAAAAGATATCACAGATGTAGGCCAAATACATAAAATTTAACACTCGCATCTTAACAGACTATTTCTTTGATTATCACAGTGCCAAAGACAATAGTGGTTTTTGCTTGAAAGTAGCGTATTGGTGTTGTATTTTTGCAGCCAATATCTCAACACATGGACTTGTAAGAAATAAATCAATGTTGCCATGAAGGCATTCATCATTTCTTCCTCCAGTTACAAGGTATACCAATACTTAATGAGGCAATCAAAGGATTATAAACATTTATCAGTAACAGGATAGTGACTTAATCTAACTCCACAGCAGATCATCCACACAAATTAAGCTGTATGGATGCAGCTGTTTTAATACATTTGCTTTGAGATTATCCTGAATTCCAAAGCTGCATTCTTCTTATGCTTAGAAATGCCATATAATATTAGTGAACAGCACATAAGTGCAGGAGGATGTGCTTGGGTACAAAACAGGCTTTGTGAAAAGTCTATTTGTGAATAATCATTCACCGATACTTTTATTTTTACCTTCCCCGGTGCCAAAATATGACTTTGTGATGAGCTTAGTATTAATAGTAGAACTTTTCAAAATCCTATGTCTTCCCAGACAAATAATACCTTTGAAATTCAAACACGTTAAACATTTGACAGTATTTACTGGATCATCTGTGTACAAAAAATGGCCCTAGATTCACAGCACTGTACGGTAGTTTATCAATAGAATTAGTAATTTTTAATGTTTTCACATATCTCTCTGAAACTTCTGTATGACACTACAGATAATAAAATAATAGCAACTCATACTCCACCAAGAGAGGAACACATTTAATTTTGATTCAAATAAACTGTTGTTTAAGAATGCATGGTGAACTGATTGGAAATTCAGTTGCCATAAAATGTAGTTTTAAAATTTTTTTGCTACAATATTCAGAATAACAAAGCAGAAGACAGAAAAAAATCCAAGTTTTAAAACAAAATTCTGACATGATAGTCTACACGTTTTTACCTCTACATCTACTGCTGTCTGCAGAACTGAGCCTGTGCCTTCTACATAGTGTCCATACCTTAACAAAAAAAAAATAACAATCTTAAATTAGTATTTCATCAGACTTCACAGTACTGACAACTGCAAAGATGCAAGGAGGTTACTTATAGTTCCTTTGCTTTGATTAACAAATAGCGTCCTGGGTAGATAAAGCAAAAGGCCTTGTTATTAACAATGATAACCTTTGGAGTGCAGTGGCTTCTGAACGTGTTCTCTAGGGATGAGTTTGTAATCAACGCACTGGGGTTCACCCACACTAATGCCTTACAAGGCAACTATACAAGGCCAAGGAATTCAAGCATGGCATCATCAGAGAGGGCCATCTACATTGCACAAACCAATTTTACATTAAGGCAAAATGTGTTAAAGGACAAATGGTCCCAGGGGACCTAGCTCTCCGTATTCAGAGAACCATTAGCATGAGCCTCCAGCAATCCATTAGGAACAAAGTGGTTCAGTTACGTTTAACTTTTGGTTGCTTGTGGATTTTCAACAAAAGGAAGGGATGAGGGATGGCCAGGCATCTATGCAGAGCAGTAGAAGAAAGAAAGAAAAAGAACAAAGAAAAAAATTAAAACCAACTAAAGAGCAAGCAAACTTACATTCTAAAACCATATGATAGGTTTTTTGGATGTTTTGTGGTTGATTGCATAACAACACGTTTACCCTGTAGTCTCTTCCAGGATATCACTTACATGTAATTATGGGCTTTCAGAAACATGCTCTACTGATTCTGCTATGACAGTTTTTGAACATCCTGAACAGAAAAAGACTAAGTCAAGTCAAGAGATGGATTTTGCATAGTTGAAGAACTTCAGAAGATTCCCTGCATTAGAGGGATCTGGTCTGCAACCATTAAAAGACACTATTCTCTAGTTTTATCTGTACATCTGTAAAGTCAGTTATAAAAGTCTTTTGCTCCACTTGGGGCCCATTCTAAAGCAAGGCACCAGAACAATTTTTGTTTCAAGCCTTTCTAATTCTACAATGAATAAAGGAATGGTCTCCCTTCAGCACAGACACAATGACCTAGAATGGCTCAATCTCGATGATTTCTTCTTCAGTTGGAAAAGCCTACGAGTAATTCTGCCAACATCAGTGAGGGCAACACTCATTTTAAAATAAAGTGCTTGCAAATCTTCCTCAGGATCAGAACAAAAGGCCCTAAACAGTGACACAGATTAAAAACACATGGAATCGAACTGTGTTATAAATACATCACCTTTAATTGATTAGTTGCATTCTGAAAATGCAACAAGTTTAACAATGTAACACACTTAGCACTGCAAAATCCTGATGATCTTCTTATATAGCATTGGATCATATTTCAGATTAATATATCTCAGCCGAAAATAAATAAATGAGGATAAATTTCAAAGTGTCATTTTAGAGGTTTATTGGGAGAAAAGAATCTTTCAATAGGATCCACATTATATAAAATACTTCAGTCTAAATAATTGGCACCAGCGTACAGAACTCCTCACAAAAAAAAAATTCCAGCTGGTGTAAAAGTGGTTTGGGGGCTGCGGGGTGCCTGTTGGTTTTTTAACACAAATGTGGGCAGACAGCCAACGTTAGCTGGATTACTATCATTATTCCAGTTGCTGACTACAGAAAAATTACCATTCCTACTTTAGACTCAGAACGTAATTAAAGATGGAAATTTTTGCCACAGTAAAAAATGATGCATTGATTTTCTGACATTTCATTACCAGTTATAATGAAAGAAGTTCGCTTAAGAAATTAGTCTTCAAGATTTTTTTTTTCCTCCTCTCTATTCCTGTAAGCTTTCAAAAAAACCTTTTAATTTCATACACATAATATATTATTTCTGGATACATTGTGTCCTATATTATGACTAACAAAAAGGTAATTTCCACAATGCTAGAGAGAGTTTCTGTAACTAACATTCACTATTTTAAAAGGCATTGCTTCTCTTGTCAATAGCATAGCAAGAATTTACAAGTCCAGAATGATTATATCTAAAGTAGTTTTCATTTGCTCTGTCCTTTATAAGGGACAATTTCCCCTTCCAAATTCAGTCACCACAAACATACTCCTAAGAGAAATCATGGCATCTGTAGTCTCAAGGAACTCTGCAATCGCTTTCGAATTGCCTAGGAGTCTGAGGTCGGAAGGGAACACAGGATCATCTGCTTGATCTCTCATGCATCACAGGCCATTACATTTTGCCCTATACTCCACCAAAGCCTTTCAGAAGACATACAGGTATGACAAAGGCAGGAAGGCAA
This sequence comes from Rhinoptilus africanus, assembly GCA_013400135.1. Taxonomy (NCBI): domain Eukaryota; kingdom Metazoa; phylum Chordata; class Aves; order Charadriiformes; family Glareolidae; genus Rhinoptilus; species Rhinoptilus africanus. The sequence continues at coordinate 132,959 of VXBO01005894.1, forward strand.
AAAACACGGCTGAAAAATCAGTGTTTGTGATCCCTGAATTAGCAAGGACTGGAGAAGGCAAACCTGGATTATCTTCATCACACAAACCTTGCTGGAAATATCTGAAGACCAATCAGAGCTGACAGAAATTTTTCTCCCAGTCTCAAAGCTGATGATCTGTGTGACTTGTAAGAGAGAAACCAGGTAGGCAACTCAGCAGAGAGATTCTCTGTACTACTTGGTGTGCTGTTCTGCTCCATTCAGGGTCCTCTTTCCTAAATCTCATGCTTTGGAGAAACATAAAACCAAAACGCCTAGAACACATAGAGCAGCAACTTATTCTTAGCTTCAGAAAGTGACCTGGATGAAGCCTGACATGTAATTAGAATCTTTCTCTTAATGCAGAGCTGTACATGATACAACCACATGGAGAACTATCTTGGAAACCTTCCTTCCAAAAGGCCCTTAAAAATGGGAACAAAGAGAGTAAACTAGATCCCTACGTTTTGAGCCAAGAACAACTACCACAGCTATCTGGCCTGGCTCCTTCCACATCAGCAGAAGGGCAACAGTCACGTTCAGTGTCAGATTTCCCACTGCTATATATAAAGACTTCATATTAACTGCTCAGGAGCCTCCTTCAGTGTGATTTTGATAAACATGACCACAAACTACCAGATGTATTCTAGCGAAACCACAAGTGGCCAATTTATTTCTGATGACACCTAAGGCATATGTGAAATACATAAGGGATCATTCTGGCCTAAGGTTTTTTATTTGACCATTCTACTTAAGAAACAGATCCCACGAGATGCTGACTCCCCCACAACTCAAAAGAGTAAGGGCACGAAAGGTGTCTGTCAATGAGAGCTGGGGGAAGAGCTTTCCTGTTGCACAGTTTTGAACTTCTGAAATGCTTTCTTGTCTCATCTTTTTTATTGTCAAAAAGTTAAAATCAGAGAACCTGCAGGAACTCTGACAACCTGGCTGTCTAACTTCTAGTAATTGGAAAAAAAGTTGTAATTAGCTTTAACTCATCAACTAAGACATCTTGTTGATATATTCTGAGAATTCAAAGAAAAAAACCCCATCTAATTTGAAAAATTCACTGATATTAACATTTCCCACAAACTTCCAGGCTCCAACTGTCATTTTCCAACACAAATGCATTCAGTGAAAAAGCTCTTGACTGGTCTTCTGTGGAGTTTCAGAACACTCAACAACCTCCAGCAGTCAAACTTGCAATAGCGAAGTACAAATCAGAAAACTACTAGACAGAAAAGCACTGATGTTCTGCTCCATCAAATATGATTTGAAATGCAACAACCTAACTGGTTTTATGACATACAGCCAATCCACAGCCATTCTGACCTACACAGCTGAAAAATCCAAGAAATCGATAAAACGTACAGTGGAGACAGTTTTAATGAGGAATGGATCTGTCATGCATGACACTTCGTAACTTCATTGAGCAACATAAAAAAATTCATTAATGAGTCAGTACTACACCATTCTACTGGAACCATATTTCCGCAGGGGTAATTAAGCTTCTGTGAAGGTCAACAACAAATGGCACTGTCTTTTGTGAATGCCTTTTTGGAGTGGGCACATGATGTTCTGCCAGACAGATTCTCATGCTGGCATTCCACTGGACCAGGAAACACACTATATAAGAAGGGGGTTTTTTTCCGAAGCCTGGGGGTTTTTTTGATAAAAAGTCTCTTCTTGTTTTTACAGTATACAAGCAAAAACACACTTAAAATTTAAAAAGATGATTCAGCAAGATCTTTTCTCTGCAGCTTACCCTTTTGTAAAGCATGTGGATCTGCGGCAGGTGGGTTTAACGATGTCTAGCAAGAAAGCATAGCGCAGTAAGGACTTTGGTGGTAAGAAATACTGACTCATTTCTTCCTTTTCCTCTTCCAAGAAATCTTTTAGCATTTGAATAGAGGAATCATTGTCCTGACCACGTTTTCTTTCCATTTCTTCTACTGTTTCAAGCTTAAAAAGAAAAGACCCTTTTGGTAAACTCTTCTTGCTGCTGCAGTCAGGACCAATGTTCAGATCCAGATTCTTCTCTTCAGAAGATGAGAAAGAAATAGCTTCACCCACTTTTTCAGCAACTTTGTCTTTGAATAAGTCTTCTGGATCCTGATCTGGGAATCCTGTCAAAATCTAGGAACAAACAGTGAGAAAAATATTAAAGAACTGCATTTGATAAACAACTTGACAGCAGTCTCTGCAGTGAATAAGAATTCCTTCAGAGATGCTCAAAATAAAGCAAGAAACCATTCAATGTCATTTTCATGAAGATTTCAACACTGTTAGCATCAAGATTTGCTGACCTACCAGCAATGATGTCAGGAACAACCACAAATAATTGCCTTTGCAAACAGACCTTTCCAAGAGTGTGAAAAAGGTAGCAGAATACATTGTTTTCTAGCCTGCTATCAGCCACTGACCCCAACTGTTTAAAGCCACCTAAGCCACTGGCATGCATTTCAGTCCTTAGAAAACTCAGTATCCAGGCTGAAAGAGAGAGACAGAATTTAACATTTTTACTGATATCACCCCTCTCTTCATTCATCAACACACACCACTAAACTGAAAACTTAATAATCAATTTTCATGAAACAAAGTAAATTCAAGTAACATTAATGGACTCACCTGACCAGGAGCTTGAAAGGAAAACGGCTCTTGGTGAAGCCTTGCAATTAGAAAGTATCGCAGCCTAGAATTGGGAATGCCAAGCTGTAAGCAAAACCCACAAGCCTTTAGTCCACGTGATAAAGAGAGAAAAAGTGATCTATAGCATCGTACAAGTTATCTACCATTATATACACTAATAGAACTATGCTACATAAATATATATCCTGAACACTTATAACTTCCATGCCTAGGTATTTTCAAGGAAACAAGCGGGCAATTATACTTTGCACCTCACTGGTTTTCGTTTTTCTGTAAATGAACAGGAATGTAAACACACTTTTATGCGAGGTAAGAAGAAAAATGGCATGCATCACAATTTCTTGGTACAGGTACTAACTATTTTCTTTTAAAAAAGCAAAAAGGCATCTCCTTGCCTTCTGAACAAAGAATTGCAAGACATCTAACAATGAAACAAATGCACCTCAAGTGGTTTTCAAGCTACCCTCTATCAGCTTCTCTGAGATACATACAGTACTTCACTGATTCCATTTAGTCTTGTACAATCCAAAATCTCTCTCAACTCTGTTTTCAGTTGCCAGGGAAACATGCAAACAACTCCCCTCCTCCCACAAATTAGAGTCATATTTTCTGTGCTGGGAAATTCACAGGCATCAGCACTTCTGAAGCAATGAGGCTCCTGCAGGGAAAACCACCTTCCTGGTCATGGTGTGAATTCCTGCCTTCTTGAAAAATATCAAATGGTAGCAAAGTAATAGAGGACTAGGATCTGGACAATAACAGCAGGATCATTATGCCAGTACACTGATGAGGAATCAGAAGTCATGCCAGATGGCTTTCTCATTCAGAAGAGTATGCTGTGGGCATGACTCTCTTTTCGAATACAGAAGATCATTTTCAAACATTCTTGGGCTCCATGCAGTTTAACCAATTAAATAATATTAGAGTAATTTTAGTACTCACACAGGTTGGAGACAAGAGAAATTCTTGATACTTAAATCCACATGTTTCTAGTGTTCGTAGAAGTTCATTTCTGGCAGTGAAAAGAATCAAACAGCAATTACTCCCTTCAAACAAATTTTAGTCCCTTTTTTATCCTAAACGAAAACATATTAAATGCACCACCTTAGCTACCAAGACATTCAGTGAAAGAATTGTACAGAGAATTATAGATATGAAGTCATCCATTTCTGAACTTGAGGAAACAACATACAAAGTTCAGTGTTACTGTAGCCAAAAATGACTATTACACATTCACAGGTATCTCGCACCTACTTCGCTCCAAACACTCCTTCAAAAAATACCTTATCTCTAGGAGAGTACTTATATTGTGTCAACAAGGAAAATAATCAGAGGGCGAGACATTCTCTTTATTGTGAATTATAAAACAGGAGATTAAAACCACTACAAATAGCTCACTGCTTCCCTCTGTTTACATACATGGCATCAGATAAAGCTAACAAGAGGGCTAACTCAAGGGATGACAAAAATCGATGGCTTTGATAATAACAGTGAAGTAGGACTGTACTTTATAAACAGTGGAAAATCACTGAAATTGAAATCTTCTTCAAAGGACTTGTCTTTTCTATTCCATGCAGACTGCACAAGGCTGGAACTATCCAAAGCAAGAGCTGTGACCTGTACCTGGCACTGTATGTGACACTGCGTTCCAAGCATCATAAGAGAAAGCAAATATCTGACTGGGGTGTTTTCTGAACTATAACTTGTTCCAAACACTGGCCCACAAGGTATAGCCTAAGGAATGGCAGGGTCTACAGCAGCAGCCTGCACCTTCAACAAAGTGTCCGAGCATTCACAGAGGACTGCTGCACACCTAAACCAGCGAGAGAGCTGAACATGTCTCCCAGCTGCCTGCCATACTCATTAAGGAGCGTGATCTGCAGGGTGGCTGCCCTCTTGGTGCTTTTAAGGAATGCTATGGAAAGATCCTATTTTATTCCAGCAAGAAACAAAGACGGAAGACCATAACCTCTCTTCTCCTGCTTTGCCCACAGGAGAGGAGAATGCTCCTGCTGTCATTAGGTAATGTTATTGACAACTTTCCTCTTCCACATTTCAGACAAAGAATATATACAGTCTTCATACTGTATCTCTGGACCATTTGATGGCAATCGTGAATCAGTGGTAATCTACTATCAACACAGGTACTGAAGAAAGCCCCTACACTGTACATCTTAACATAAGATTCCATGAGCTTCTGCCATGGATAAAAACTCCAAACCTCTCTGAGTACTATATATACTGTTATTTTTCTTTGAAAATTAATATTGACCCTTTCTAAAGGACACATGATCATCAAATAAAATATCAATGGAGTCAACTTGTTATAATGTATTTTATTTGCTTAGAGAAATAACAAGTTGCTTTTGCAATCTAAGATTTTCATACCTAAATTCAAACAATATTTTTAACCCACAGCTGCCGGCTGTCTCATCTCACTCTATTTTGCTAACTTAAATTCTAGGAAATAAAAATCCTGCCTTTCCCTTCTATAGAAAGCGCCCTTTATTAAAAATGAAAACCTGCATAAATTAATACTTTACCTCGCAGAAGAGGATTCAAATCCTTTAACGTTTTCTAAAAGTAGGTATTTTGGAAGCTTCTGGAGTCTGCAAGGCAAAAAAAAGGATCAACAAATCAGAGTAACAAGATGTAAACTACATTATATTCATACACAGATTTGTTTAGCTACAAGAGAGAGATCAAAGCATTTCCACATTATGTTACCAGTTAAAGTTTAGCATCCTTAAAAAAACTTTCAAGGTTGCCTACACCAAATCATTCCCATCTGTATTAAAAAAGTGGACTGCTTGTAATTATAAAAAACAACAAAACCAACTTATGTTCAGATGGGCTGCTGTAACCTCCAGTACCCCATGCATTTACCTCTGAAAATGCTTACTGCTGTTCACGTCCTAAAGCATAATATTATAACTGAACAGAGTAAGTTTGTAAAAGGAAAGGTAATTGTCAGGGGAAAAAAGATCACTATTTAGCTATGAACAGAAAACTTTTGTTTTAAAGTGCTTAAACCCAAAATCAATGTCAAAATGTCACATCAACTTTAGTGATAACACATCAAAACCAGGATTCATCTAATTGCTTTAAGAAATACAACATGCTTAGAGCTCAAACTGTAGATATTCTCAATTTTCTATATTTAACTTTTTCATTTTGGAGGGTGGGGGGTGCCTGAGGTTTAGCAAGATCAGGTCTGGAAATCTGCTCATTCCAAAACCAGCATATTAAATCTCTGGAGGAAGGAACATGCCCAAACTGCCAGGGATCAATTTAGAAGCATAGATGATTCAGATGCAAGTCTCCGGGAACATTCCCTGGCACTGATTAATTCTCTAGTAAGGCTAATGTAGACATAATAGGTCTGTCACACATTGAGATCTAAGAACAGCACACAAAAACAGGATGCTGACAGCAGAGAGCAGCTCCATGCTCAAGTCAGTAAGTGACTTTGGACTTCCACCACTACAAATCACAGCAGAATTTGTTTTAGCATGTTCTTAACTACCATCAATTAAAGACATTCACATGAAGAATTAAAGACCTAAAGTGTTTCACATGAAATTGGAAAGTGTACAGGATACTAAAAATTTAAAAATACTAAAAATAATAGTGAAAAAAATAATTCTAAACAAAAAAAAAGCAGCAGCACCCAAATTCCCTGCAGAGGAACAGAGAATATATCCCTTGGTATGTTCATCCACATTCAACATCATCATCACCTACTACGAAACTTGTTTTTAAAGTAATGAATCCAGAGCACAGCCTGAAATGCAAGAGCTCATACAGGATCAACAGATCACAAGACAAGTAATCACTATACAAAGAGTATGTGTTAAGTACTTGGCAGGTATTAACATTACAAATGTATCTGTAAAAGTAGCACTTTGACGTCTTAGCATTGGATTTCCTTGGGTTATGCCTTGGGCACAATAAACAAGACAGTATCCGGACCACTTGGGTCAGGCTTTCTTTGCTGGCTGAGCGCTCTAAGGATTTCCCAGCTCTTCCCGATTCCTGAAATTGTCCTTTCCATATCTCTAATATTAGTCTTCCCAGGCTATCTTTGAGCTTCATTTCAGCTACATTTCATTATAAAAGCCTGACCATAAGATAGGAAGAGCCGAGGGATGACAAATTCTTTTATAGTTTCCATAAACTGAACGCATGCTGTACCAATTTAAAATGCAAAGTGATAATTCCTATATTAAGAATTTCCCTATTTCAGGCTGAAATACTCCATACTCAATGTCTGGCAAACATGTCATATCCAAAAAATACACAGACACTATCTCAGTAAAACATAAATCTATTGGAACTGAGAAACACTGCAGAAGCCACCATCTTGAACATATTACAGGCTGCTTACGGTAAGCGCTGCCTTAAGAAACAACCTGCCGAAGGGAGATAAGGGACATCAGCAGTCTCTCGTGGGGTGTTGAGATAAAGTGCCACAGCCAAGCCCAGCTCCTTTGCATCATCATGACGAAAAACATATGTCCTGTACTCTTTAAAGCTTTGGTTTTGAGAAGGAAAAGCTTCTGCCCTTTACCCAGCTAAGCCCACAGCAACCAGGAAGCAATGTGTCCATATTAATGCACAACAGCATCCCAAAAGCAGCCAGCCTTTTAACTGTGTCTCAGTTTAATGGAAAGGAAGAGTGAGATCAGGATTCCCTTAAAGATAAGGAAGGTACTGTTATTCTGACAAATCATTAACTTACACTCTATCTGCTGGTTTTAATTTATCATTTTGAAAGGTCAGTCTGAGGACTGAGTTTCATTTATTGTCCCAGAAAAGACATCCTATGCAACTTTTTTGTGTCTCTGCTAGAAAAGGGGGAGTAATAATAATCTTTCTTTTTACATATTACTTGTCTAACTTACTAGGCTACAGAATCTGTATTGTGTTCTGTTTTGTGTTCTCTGCCACAGATTTCTTAGGTGAGCTCAGCCAAGCCACTCAGCCCTTCTGCGTCTGTGTTCTCTATCTGCTGATGACAAGAGCAAAAAGGTAGTCCCATTTAATGTTGCTGGCTGCAAAAATGTTGTTTCTGGAAGAAGGATGAAGACCCTGCTCTCCCAGTGTTAGCAGTTTGGAAGAAAGGCTGTTGTTGGTACTGGTTTCCTTCTGTGAAGAAAGCATTCATTAAAACAAACAAGCAAACAAAGAGACAGTCAAACCTCCCTTGTCTTCCTTCAGTTCTGAGGGCAAGACTAACCAATGAAGGAATATGTAGCTGCCCCAGTCTCCAGCAGAAGCAGGGCTGCCAGGAAGGGTAAGTGTCTGGTGAACTGTAACTGGTACAAATTCTCAGGCTCATGCCGATTGATGCCCATGGACATCTCAATCCAGAAGCAGAGATTTGTGCTGGATAATCTCCCTGAGCAACTGCTTGCTTCACTTCCCCAGGAAGGGTTCTTACAGTGCTAGGCATCTCTTCCCAAAAAAGACTGCAAGCACTACTTGGAGCTGATTTTTAACACTCTCAGTAAGAACACATTAGGTCAACAAAAACCACTTTGTATGGATTTACTGTTTCAAAACTTAAGGCATAAAGAATACAAATAATTATGGCTATCTTATTAGGAACTGAGGTTTGACCAAGCAAAAATGACAGATCAATACAAATACAAGGGCACTGTTCAGACAATCAGTGCTATTTGAATTCTTTAGTATTACTACTCAAAACATGAGAATGTACCCCAAACCAAAAGATATCTCAAAGCAGCGAAGAGACATGATAGACACTTCAAGAAAGAATGGAAGGGGATGGAAGATGTGTCATAATAACAAGCCATGACATATTTTCAAACAAACTTTCATATGTTACCTATTCAAAAGGTAACTAAATGTTGAATCAAAGCTTTTTTTACCTGGTATTTAAAACAATTTCCATCTTTCCACTATGCCCATTAGCAAACTATTACTTTACCTCCTCCTGCTTTTATAGTCAGTGCAAGTTTGATGTTGAACTGAAAATAATTCCTTTTTTTTAATTTATGATATGGCCACAGTTTAAACAGACACACAATAAGACGACTCCCAAACAGCAAAAGCATATATAGTAACTATGAGATGATAGTGACATCAGTAAAATACAAGTATTTGTATGTTGCATATGTTCATGTGAAAACAAGCAATACAATGCAATACTAGCATCCCTACAAAACACTACAGGCAACTTGTCTCACTGAAATATAAAAGAGCTACTTAGTTACAACAAAGGCTTAATAAGTGGGGTAGAAGTTGATTTATACCTTGGGAGAATATCAAGGATGTAGAGAAAGCTCTTTGTCCGTGGATCGGACACATCACCTTGCAGGCCAATTCTAAGAAAGAATAAAGAAACACCTATATATTATGTGAATCAGACTGACATTTGACTTACATTTTTCTGTAGAATGCTGACATATTTTATTTTGAGTTTCAAAAAAGGGTTCTGCAAAAGCATCATATACAGACATGAGGAACCTGCTCATAGAGGCAGTGTCCTAAGAAATGCTCTAAGGAACAAAAGCCTGCCCCTGGAATCCATCAGCTCACAGCGAGGTTAAAACTGAAACATTCAGTAATGAAATCCACTCCCCAGTCTGCAAAGCGTTTAGCATTCTGGTCTTGTCCAGCAAACCCCTTGAACATACTTGGCTCTGAAAGAACAAAAAGACCCCACTGGGTTCCTGGGAATACTCAGCTATTTGACATTGAATATATTAAATCATTTCTATGAATTACAGCCTCAGTGTTCACCATCTTGCAGGATTGAGCCCCATGTGAATAACTTTGTAACTGATTTTGTAACATGAAACTGGACAGCTCATGTAAGTTAAAAAAATGATAATATAATACAACCATTGCAGGCCCCTGTTCCCCTAACTTATACTTGTACTAGCTCTTAAAAAAGAATAAAGCCTTTGTAGCAGAGCATTAGCATCTCTCTAAATTAATTAAACAGACACAGTTTTTTCTTTTCACCGTATTACTAACAAAAAATAAATTAAAGGAATGATTCCTACATACACTGTAGGTTTGCACAAATACATTTTTATAGATCAGCACCACTTTGGAGGGATTTCTTTTTAATCCTAGAACATTCAATGCAATATACTTTCTTACACAAGCAATTTCATCCCCATCAACAGATTTTTTCATAAATCTACTTTGCATGAGTACATTAATTAAAATCTTACCTACACTGGTCACTGCTATCAAATGATATGAATTTGCAACTAATATGACAAATAACATCCCAGGAAGTTCAGTTCTTAATCAGCAAGATACTTCATTTCAAAGTCATTACATATTCATCAGAATAAACTATTTTAGTGCACATGCAATTTTCAAAGCACATATAAAAGATTACAGTCTTAGTCTCAGGCAGAAGTGAGAAATTTCAATCCTCTTCCTGGAGTTGCCCCAGGAAAAGATTAGATTGATATCTAAAGGGAAAGGAAGAACTCCTAAACAGCAAAATCTTTGAATTTCACTGTTAGAGGAACAATACAGTATGCAAAATAAGTGCTGTAAGAAGCTTACTTAATTTAAACAATTAAAATATATATTACACGAAATGTTATCAATAATTAAGATTCAAATTGCTGTGTTTCTTTCAGTAAAAACTCTGATGAACAGAGCTACAACATTTTTGCTTAGGAAGAGAAAGATACACAGATGAACCACATACAGTGTCACTCTTGAAAACGTTCCTCCTTTAAGAGTACATAGTGTAATAACTGCACTTTTCTCCAAAGTGTGCTATATCTACCTTGTAAATGGCTGACAGGGAGGACTCATCAAAATCATATCAAAAGATAATCTGTCAAATTCTTTCAGTGTTATGCCCTGAATAAGGAAAAAAATAGAAGAATGTTGAGTGTTGTAAACCGTATGAAACTCTTTAAGTCATCTTTCAGATGAAACTGCCACTCTTACTTCCACTATATGCTTCACCTAGCAAATCCTATTTGACCTAATAATTTCAGTCTTTCCTACCTTAGCAAACCATACAATGAAAATATGCATTAATTGCTTTGAATATGAATCAAAAACACTAACAATGTTAGCATCTATACATCATCTTGAGGGTTTTATCTACTCGTTCTTTCAGAAAAGGTGTGTAGTGGTTCTTTCAGTGGATCACACCAAAATACTCACTAGTTATTTTTCCCCACTCCTCCTCCAAATAAAGTACCATTATTCAGATATGAAGTCTTTGTACATCAAAAACAATATTAACATATTCAAAACAAGTGAAAAAATATTAGATCCTCTCAAAAGACAAAATATCTGAACAGAAAAGTAGCTCAAGTGTTAAGATGATAATTTTTATTGGTCCAAACCGGGGGGTTTAACTCTTAGGAGCTCACTATCCACACATCCTACAAAGTTTACTTTATTCTGGTTTTTGACGAGTAAAAATCACTCTACGCTGCAAAAATATTTCTGTTTAGAGAAGAATCATATTAAGGGGTCAAGGGGAGAGAAGAAGGATAAAGAACAAGTAACTATGAGCTGGACAAAGAAATCACTACCCTACATTATTTTGAGGGATATTTATATAGCAAATGTAACACACCTGCTCACAGAAACTACACAAAAGCTGCTCTTTTTTTTTCCCCAAATAAATTTAAAGAAGGTCTTACTGACTGTAATCTGCTCTTATCTACTTTAAGTAGAACCAGGCAAGCATTCTTCTTTTCCCATATAAAACTGTAAACTATCATTTAGCTTGTAATTACTGAGTGCTGAATAAGCATTTAACCTTTAACCACCTATTTAAGTCTTACTTAAGATGGTGTCTTAAAACAAATTCAATTTTTGAATATAATTTTGAAAATAATTGTTTTTTACAATTACGTTGTAAAACTGTAAAAGAAGATTAACAAGTATACAATAATTTCTAACTAAATCCAGGCAAAACTACGTCTGGTTTGCCCCTCAATTATTAGAACAGAATCTAATTTTACCTAGTTGTTCTTCAAATAATTTGGAGAAGGGACAGAATTCCTGAAACGTTGATCTATTGAGCCCACAAAAAAACGCAAGACTGTTCCATCCAGTATATTTTGTTGTGTTTTACTGAGCTCAACTACAACTACAAAATGAAGGCATGCCTCCAAGTAATTTAATTAAATTCTCTCAAAATACATGAAAATATTTTTTTAATCTAAAAATGTGATTTTTGTCATTCCTTTATTGGTGGTAAGCATTCCTCTTGACATTCACATAACCTTTCTTGAGGCAGCAGTCAAGACTTCCAATAAAAGACTGCAGTGTGAGTATCCCTATCACTTCAAAAAGCAACCATAGCACAAAAAAAAAAATCAGTTACTGTAAAACTGCTATATTCGTAACAACACAAATTAAATCTTCTTGTTTCTCTTGTTACTAATAAGGATACTGAAGACAATTTACTTCCACAAATGCCAGACTAGAGTAGAAAAGACATTTGTTACTCACCTCAATTGTCTTTGCCCATAACGGTGTGCTGGGAAAGTTGTGTTTGTAGACTTCATTGGCAAGAGTGTTCACATCAACAGCAGCAACAACTTCTGCAGATATACAGCTTTCTAGAATTAAAAAAAAAAGAGTCTGAAAACTGTAGCTTCTCTTTACTACTCTTGGAAAAATGTGTTTGTTCAGTTGTGTTACAGCTATGCTCAAAGAAAAAGGGGAAATTACATGATCAAACTCTGCTGTGTTGCTTTTACATTAACTTTATATGAAAAATACACCGTGTTTCTAATCGTATGGCCAATGCTTCCCTTCCTTATATATCCCAAAACGGAAGCTAACTGTGCATTTCTTTATTTGTAGATACAGTCACACAAGCTCCAAATAGGGCACATCTCCACAACATCTCCACCTGCCCTCAGCTGGTCTCCGTGGCCACCAAGTTCCTCAGGAACGCAGCCTGAGTCAACCTGCAGAGACGTCCTGCCACTGCCTGAACCTCTCCAGCCACTGACAACTTACAAGAACTAAATGTGTCATTTTAGAACCTTCTCATTGTGAAAAAATGCCACAAATAAGTAAGTTTGAGATACTTTTACCCTTGCAATAAAACTTTAAGAAGCTGCCTGAAAAGCATTTGTGCTTATATTCCAAAAAACCCTTGAGCCTTGAAGCCAACTGCTTCTTCCTTTGAGTTCAGTGTTCCCAAAATACTAAGCACTTTGAAGGACAACATTTGGCAGCTCCTCTTGATATCAAAGGAAGTACTTCTGGACACTTAGAAGTGTTACTGAAGAGAGCACAGTGTAACCAATCTACTGACAGCTAAAACGCTGGAAGAAAACTACACTAAAAAGTATGTAAATAAGGAATGGTTAATTTACGGAGCAATACAATAATAGGTTCTACGGAAGCTAAAGACATAAAAAGAGCAGTGTTTAATCCACTGCTCATCATGCCACACTATTTATTATTAGTAACCACAATACCTTCACTGAGGCTTTCTATCAAGGCAGATAAGCTGTGGTCACTGTTACAGCCACGGGCAGAAAACAGTGGCTGTACTTCCTGATATACAAGACCAGTTTCAACCACCAGGAAATCTACATTACAGGCACAATTACAAAAGGCCCAGATGAAACACAGGCAATTTGAAAAAAGATAATTTCTAAGCCAAAAGAAACAAGGCAAATAGCCACATGCCTTTGACTAGTCTCACAATATGCTCAAGTAACTCATTAACAAATGACCTAATGAGACACCTTATGAATTACTGCTAGTCAGCTAATTATTTACAGTTTGAGAGTATGAAAAACCAATTACGATGTCCCCAGTGGATTTGAGTGATGCAGTTATCACCCATCTACTATCTTTCAGGTTTTCACAGACATCTTATTCAGAATTAGGATGAAAGAGAAATCTAGTTATTGGAAGGATTGTAGCAGACATTTCAACAATGATCAACCTGGTTCTCCTCGGTTTACTAGGTGTAAAAGAGAGTAAAAAGAGTAAGAGTTTCATAAGAAAAATGTTTACAGATGGCTGCCCACTAAGGGTCAACATACAAAACATTATTTGCTGTTACTGTCTTGACATTTTGACCTGTATTAAACACAGGTGTATTCACGAGGACAACAGAATGACTACACCTGAGGCTGCAGAACAGGTATGTTAACACTGACATCTAGCGTGAAAAAAACCCTCACCTTAGCGGGCTGACTGTCTCAATTTACAAGCATATTCAAGAACCAACACTTCCACCTTCCTAAAACAAAGCTGTAACACCTGAGTGAGGGGAACAAGCTTCAAGTGTTGTTTAAGAGACTGCTTTTCTCCTTTTCTCATCTATTCTTTCAGTTCTTAAAACATATTGTTTAAAAAATAAAGGAAAAAATAATCAAGAACCTCAAATTACTATCTAAATTAACATATATTTTAAAAACTACCATTGGAAAGAGAGGCAGTGTGCTTTCTCTCACAACTCACGATTCAGACACTCAGCCTTTTTACTAACATCAATCCAATCTCTCCCTGCATGCTGGGGATTTGCATCAAGGGATTTCACATGCCCAATGCCTGGAAATACTGAAAGAGAGCGTATAGCCAACAGCCATTTATTGAATCCCCTTGCAATACAACGTTCAATCTAAACCAGAGATGTTTACCCGCATGGAAAAGGGACAGGAACTTTTCCTGAACTATTCCACCCGACATCCTCTCTTCTCAATTCAAAGACCTGATAATTTTTTCAAAGCTTCTCCGCCTTTTCACTCAAAAGCTGCGGCTCACTTGGGAGTTCCTGATACAGAGCAGACTCCCTCTAAAAGCTGATTAAGCGTATTTGTGTGGAAATACCCTGGAAACACATGAAGGAGCTCGAACAGACAAGCAGATCTCACACATCCAACCTAACAAAGAAAAGCTTGTGTAAATTTCAAAGAACGTGAAAATGATTTTTTAAATAACTTCTCCTCCTGAAATTTAAATAACTTCGATGTCAAACTGTGATATTCTGTTTTGCTACAGCAATTATATTAATTGCTTAAAAAATGGCTATAGGAAAAGATCATAAGACTGAAAGCAGAATCTTAAAAAAACAAGACTCTGTTTAACTATCCCCACTGATAAAAGAAACAAAAGCAACTCAGGAATATGAAAACGCCCCTGAACTGCTGACTTAGTGAGATGTTAAATCAACTGCCCAAAATATATAGCAGAACTTCAACAGAAACAGACTTAGCTCTGGAGACTTTTTTTTTTCCAACTTTCAAAACACATCCATTTAAGAGAACTACAACTATGCAGAAAACAATTCAACTTTATGCAGACTAAGAAAAAAATAATACACATTTTCTAAGTGAACCCAAGTAGCTGCTGGAACACTTGCTTTGCAATATTCCTCAACACCACAGTTTTTAAACCAAGACTTCACATTTCTAAACGAGACGTTGTACCTCAAAAGGAAGCCACAGACATGATGAGGAAGTTACTGAGGGAGGTGTTAGGGCTTATTTTTAGGTAGACTAGATTCTAATACTCTCTCTTGGCTGAAAGCTGGTGAACTCAAATTTGTATCATCCTATTGGGAAAGTACTGATTTTATACTTGAGTCTTAAAACTTCTAGGATCCACATAGCAGAAACTCTTTTAACTGTTACTTAATTGCCTAAGGGTGCAGCAGTCAAACTTTGGGTCCCAATGCTCTATTTTGTTGTATATACAATGCCTACGAGCCATTTCAGCTACATAGCAGTCCCTTGAGTGAGAGGGACACTGCTGAAATGACTGGAAGGTGCGGCATTTGAGACAAAGGAAGACAGGATGCATGTGTTAGTTTCTGATTTGGAAAAAACAACGCCAAAGGGTGTCATCTTCAAACACCAAAAATAAAAATTCTGGCATTACAGTATCTGTGTCTTTTTCCTCTTCAGAATCGATTCCTTTGTCATGTGTTTCTAGCAGACCTTAAAATTAACATAGATCTGTTTATATTCACCACTGTATTTTTGTAATAGAATCATCAATGTCAGCAGAGCACATGAAAGACAACAGTATTACACACCAAGGGCAGAGCCCGGTGGATCTCAGCGTATTGGAAAATCAGAGCCAGAACAATTATCTACTCTAACAGGTATATGGAAACAGATGGAAAAGGGAAGATTAGTCATATGTTTTGTCAGTCTTGTTTCCTTTTAAAACAGAAAGATCTCATTTAGGAGTTGTCACCTCATGGCTGAAGTGATTAGGCTGAACTGCCCATGGCCACAGTCAACACAAGTATCAGTGACCTTGATACTTGCTTCCTGCAGGATACTTAGCAACTTTTTTCACTGCTCTTTTTGTACAGGATTTGTTCATGTTCAGCCATATAAACCATGCAAATTTACATTCTAGCACAACTGGCACCATTCTGTGCTACAAAGGGCTATATTTCAGAGAAGGTTTACATCAGAATGAGTTTAGGTGTAAAAACTCGCTCAAGTGGGCAATATTTTTGGTTTTGCACTGTGATGAATCCTAAAGCTGCTTGCCAGTTTTGTCTCCTTTACCCCTCCTCTTGAGATAGTAATGCTCAGTGTAATTACTTGCACCAGTTTATTATGCTGTGCAGTTTGCAGAAATAATCAAATAAAATAATAAACAGAGAAGATGGAGTACAAGAGACTCAAATTCTTACTTTGTAAAATTGAAATATAACAATTGCAGGGGAAAAAATATCACCAACTTTATCACTGCAAATTACGGTATTTTTTAGAAGATGTCCTTTCATGGTTTACGCATGGAGATTTTTTTCAGTGACCTGACAGATTAGAAACGCTTGTAGCAGAGACCTGGAATCCATTTTTCATGGGAAAACTGCCTAAATTAATAAACCAGCTTAAATTTGTTTTGGTTGGGAAGAGTAGGCTGTTTGTTTGGTGGAAAGTTGCTAAGGAAATGAATTTGTAGTTGTCGATTTTCTAAAAATAAAACACTGTATTTTTCACTGCAGAAACACTGCACTTTATATATAAAGAATACATTCTCTCACACACACATATATATTTGAAGTATTGTACATTTAGACCTACATGATCTAAACATCAACCTTTATAAATCTTCCAAAGTTTGGAGCACGAGGTGGGAAGAAGGAAGAAATGCACTCCCATCTCTTAGCTGCCTCAATCAAGAGTGTGAATATGAACAGAGTTGCTGACTTCTGATCGTAATCAAGCTCCACTTTCTAAATTATGTCTGTTTGCATGTCATAGAATGTCATTGCTGTTTAACTTAAAATGCTACTATAAAGAATTCAAAATCTAAAACTAGAAAATCTGCATATGCTGAAATATCTATATAGAGTAGACAATCCCAAGATTTTTCTTTTTCAGTTTTGGACTGAAATCTAAGTTCATGATGAGCCTTCTTCTCACCGATTCAACTATGTAAGTATGTACTAGTAACTTCTGCATACTGTTTATAGAGAAGCACTTGTAAGAGAGTATAAACTTCCACAAATTTATTTAATTATTCCAATTCAATTATTTCTTACTGTAGGTGAGGAAAGTCTCAAAACCAATTAAATACTGTTTGGTGTCAAAGGCATCATACTTTAACGACAGCTGCCAAACCAATGAACATCCTCATCTTGCAAGCTCAAGTACACGCTATCTTAAAACTAGGTTTATGAAAGATAACAGCCAAAGAGGCTTCAAGGTAGAAAAGGCACTGTAAGATTTCCTGGAAAATACCTATTTGCCAACTGAAAACACTGGCAATTTGAAAGAAAAGTAGAAAGCTGGACCAGCTCTGCTAAACATAACTGGCCACAAAACTGGCTACATAACACGACCAAGAACCAACACTGAGCCAGAACTTGCCAAACTGCAGAATCCCTTTTGTAGAACAAGAAGCTTTCCTGGGGTGCCCCAACTGAAGTATTCCGTGCTCTCTCTCTCTTTTCTACATGCTTGTATTATTTTTCTTGGCTGTACAGATTCACTAGAAACCATAGCAAAAAATATAAAGTATTACACATAATCTTCATCTCTCACATGTCTGGTTTATGAAAGCACTGGTGAAATGAAGGGCTTTCTTTCAAGCTTCATATTTATATGGAAAAAAAAAACCTTCTAATATTTCCGTACTTGATTTAAATGGAAGATGCCAAACAATCTGTCATTTGCTAAATTATATCCAAAAAACTGTATCAGAGACATTTTCAAGTAGCATGGTTTCACATACACATATAGTCCTAAAACATATAAGAAACCCTGTTATTATGTACAAAAAGTACTTACAGAGGAACATTCACTTTTTCCAGTTTGATTTCCACATAAAAGCAAACACTTAAATCCCACTTGACTTTACTTGGTTCCTTATAAATTGTAAAAGAAAAATGAATCCAGATGTCTAAGAAACTTTAAAAGATGAAACAGCAGAAAGGACCAAAATGCCTGACTATATCAGTATTCCTGAAAGTAATTCAACTCATCACAACCAGTTTTATATAACGACCTGTCATTACATACTTATTTCAGTACAAATTGCATAGAATCCTTTTTATTCAAATTGCCTGATTATTAGCTTTAACAACACCCAAAACAAGATTTTCATCTAGAAGTGTACGATTTGGACTTTTTCCAAGACAACACAATGCCTATGGTCTGACTTCTCACATGCTTCCCAGAAAAATAAGTATCCGGCTTTGAAAATAAGTTATATCAACTGTATATGCTTTGCAAGTTTCAACTGGTATTTAACCATTTAGTACTATCTAGAGTCATTTACACAAATAATAATCTAAGTCTCCTCTTATACACAGTCCCTTCATCAGCTTTGGCTGCTACCACTACAAAAACATCTCTGTCTCACTCTTCATACTTACTGTGATTTCTTTAGTCAAAGGTAAAGCCTTAATAAGAGAAATTACAACTTGCACTGACACTAATGCATTTGTTCAGCAAGTTCAGAAACAGTAAGCTTGGAAATAAATCTAACCTTTCAGGAAATATCACACAAGGATTTTGGTTAATTCCTTCACCTTCCGAACTACACAAGATATAGATGTGATATATGCTCTCACGCCTTCATATGCACAGTAACTATATACTGGATACAGGTTTACAGTATTCTGTTAATCTTCTAAGGCTGCATTCCCAATACTCCCATTCTTTTAAGTATTTTGTTGTGTTGTAAATTATGCTTTCTTAGGTAGCAGCCACCCATAGGATATCTCATCTGGCGTTACAGTTTATTAACTACTGCATTACCAAACATTCACAAGGCATCTATTATTGTGTTAAGAACAGAGTAAGACAACATTCAGTAAAGATTTGCTACATACATCCAAACAAACAAATACATACACACCAACATATGACAAATGGCTGAGTGAAGGACCACGGCATAGGCTAATTTTCAGGAAGTGGTTCACTTTCTGTAGAAATTTGGCAACTGTCTATAGCATACATGTAGATAGTTCCCCAACACTTAAAAAACTAGACTACTAGGAAAGCGGAGCATTACTATAAGTTATATCCACAATATACAATGTCTAACATCCTCTTTTCATTCCATAAAGATTCCAAAAATCTGCAGTTCCATACATAGATATATTTAATCATAATAATCTAAGGATGTCCAAGGATGTTCCCTTATTTCTTAAGGAAATAAGGAAAATGCATCCCTACAACAGGTAGTTAGGATTACTTACAATAACAATGCAGGTACCTATTGCAGTACATCACATATTGTGTATGTATCACATTCATACACATTTGAGTAAAAATTGCCACACTGCCAACTGTGAGTATGTGCTGCAGGAATGAATGATGCTAAATGGATTCTGCTCTGTAAGCATAATCTTTTACTATTACTCAGCTCACTGGAAATTAACAAGTAAGTTTTCACATGATGTTTTTAAGAAAATGTTCTCTGTTGTAGAGTGTAGCAGAAGGGCTGCTAATGCTTATGAAGGCTGAAGTATTTGAAGTGTTGTAGTTACAATTAAATCATTATGGTGAGTCTCTTAAATTATACAAATTTTTGTTGAAACCTGCATCTCAAAGCAAAAAGGCCCAAGGTACTTTACAAAGAGATCAATAGCCTTAGCTCAATTTTTTATTTGGGGAAGCCAAGCCACAGAGCCTACAGGGCTTGCTGAAGGTCATCCACGCCACACTTCAACAGTACAGCAAATTCATCTCCAGGGTTCCTTGCCCTAAAACAAAAACTTACTTGGGCACGTGGTCTAGGACGAACTCACTATACCAGTTTTCATGTTCAGAAACTCTAAAACCAGTCTCATATATGGATCACGTATCAGCTATTCACCCAGCTCCGCGCCACGACAGCCAAGTCTGCGTGCAGGCCCATGGGATACNACGGGGAAGGCGACATGCCCCGCTGGGGAGGGGACAGCGGGAGGAGAAGGGCCACCTCCGCCCACCCCACCGACAAGATGGCGCCCTCCACATCTTCCCCTCGGGGGTCGGGGTCCCCTC
>VXBO01005894.1:154154-166837 GCA_013400135.1 Rhinoptilus africanus
CCGGTACCTTTCAGGGCCTGGTGCATCCCCCCGATGCCACTGTAGAGCTCCAGCACCCGCAGCGCCGCCATTCCTCGACAGCCGGCGCCGGCCCGGCACTCCCGGCGGCCTCCCCCAGCGCCGCCCGCCCGTTCCGCCGCTCTTTCGTTCCTACCCGCCCGTCCTCCTGGGGGCCGGCGGCTCCCTGCCAGCCCCCGCCCGCCGCGCAGCGCGGGAGCTAGCGGCTTAATTTGGCGCTGTAATTGCCCATTAAACCCCAGAGTGGGCTTGGGCCCGGGGGATGAAGCCACCCGCGGGCATGACTGGTTCCGCTACCCCCTGAGGTGGAGCCACTGGCCGATACAGCTCTGCCACCCGCGCCCTCCCGGGAGTGGGGGCTCAGGAGAAGACCCTTCTCCCCGCCATCACTCACTCCTCTTGGGGTCAAGGTCCCCTTCAGGCCGAGGGCTTCTCCCAGGGGCGGCAATGAAATCCCCAACCCCATCGCCCTTCCGCAGGCCCCGCACCACCACTGGGCATCCAGCTCTGGCTGGCAAGAGAGAGGCCGAGCCCGGCCGCTCGCGTCAGGGCAGCAGGGACAGGTAGAAATTAATTCAGATGGCTTGTACTGGAACAGGGCACAGGGAGAGAAGGAAACGTGGGGTAGGGAAAGGGACTCATTCCCATGGGGGGATGTGCTGGCCTGCTGTCCAGCTGGGCAGCCGGTGCAAAGGGCCCCCAACAGTTCCATGGGCCCAAGCGTTTCGTGATTTCAGCGCGCAGTGATGTTTTTGAGAAGTAATTTCAAAGCCTGCACCGCTGGTGGAACAGGAAGGAAGGAAATAACTGATGAAACTGTTCTAATTTGCCCCAACACTATGAAATTGCTTCTGCTAAATTGAAAAGGAAGAGATGACTCAAAGACATTGTTGTCCGTGAAAAGTATTTTGTCTTTGAAACAAATGTCAGACACATGCATTTACACATATAATAACCAGAGTAAATATCTTGTACAATACTGCGTGGGTTACCCACCACATACAAGTAGACATTCACCTACGCCTCAGTTTGCAGATTTTAGGTTGTAAAGTGAAGATGAAACATTAAAAAAAAACCCAAAACCAACCACACAAAAACCTGAACATGTTTCTCTAATAATTTTTGATTAATGATATTTTTGTGGAGCCTCTTAGAAACCTGTCAAAAATAAGGTGGATTTGAGGAATATTTATTTTTCCTTAGAAGCTACCTCATACAGCCTGTAATAGTAGCTCCTTCTTCCTGCCTTTCAATGGAGGAATAATTTTTAGCTGAAACTGGAAGGCAAAAAAAAGAGAAATCTGCTGCATTTCAATGCACTTCTCCAGTACCTGGAGCAATTGGAGCTAGAGAGGAGCAATATTTCCTTTTATCAGACAAGGAGACATAGCTGAGCCCTAGTTTTCCCTCTCCTTTCCCTGGCTCCAAGGTATTTTTGCCATTCACACGTGGGAAAGGTGGAGTATGGTAGAGAAAGCAGCAGAGATGTCTTTTCTGTACTGGTAGCAGCAGAAGATTCCCTGCTCGGGGGAAATCCTCCACCTACGTCCTCCACCAGTGTAGTAAATGGGAGAATCTGATCAACACGCCTCCAATCTGGCAACAAAGAAATTCATAAACTAGGTTGGGATTTTATTGGCTTCTGCTTGCACAGAATGGGAAACACCAAAATTTCCCTAGTGCTCATTTTTAAACAACTGCCAGTAGTCAGTTTTATAATTCTGTGTAACTGTGTCTGCCCTAACCCGGTTCTCATTATTAATTGACAGCTGCAAAAAGGGCCAAAAGGAAAACAGGGAATCTGGAAACAGTTGCTTTTAGGGCTCTTCCCTTTATAAATGTAAAGTCAGCATAATAATAACCACACTTTTTGGATCAGACCTTACATAATAGTATTCAAGGTATGCTGCTTATTTCAGAGACTGAGGCAATGGCTGAGAAGTGCCAACATCCCTGGCCACTCATATCTTTATTCTTACAGAAAAACTGAATGATTGCAGAGAGAGGATGAGCCCTGTGAATGTGATTGTTCATACGTCGCTCAGAAAATCTTGCTAACACATGCTGCCACTGCCATGGGGCAGGCTAAACGGTTGCTCACTCTTTGTCTTGTGACCCCAAAGCAGCCACATGTCTGCAAAATTTCCCAGATGGATCTCTCTGACTTACTGAAATTTGGATATTGTGACAGCTCCTACTTTCTCTGTTCTGTGCATAGAGGATAAATAGGATTCCTGTAAATGTCAATATACATTTCATTTGATTAACAGAGGAGATTAATAACAGAGTTGAAGTCCAGTGTCCACCTCTGGACTCTTAATATAATTTTTTAGGACGCAGGTATGGGCTGTTTCATGTATCAGTTATGGCTCAAAAATATAGCTGGCTTTAAATAACAATTGATAGGCTTTTCTAAAAATATGTTAGTTTGTACTAAATGAGCGCATCTATAGAACTATGATAATGCATCGATGAAGCACCTATTTTCTTGAATAATATATTTAGAGTAAAATGTATTTTAAGCTAACTTATCATTTAATGGCATTTTTACAGCCGTTGACATAAGCATGTGATATCAGCATTTTCATTGAGACGGCTTTTGAAAACTCCTGCCTCCTAGCAACCAGCAGCATTTCCCCAGTGTAGAAGTTTCCAAACTTTGCCCACATCTCTGATGAGTGCTATGATACAGGTTATCATGCGAGATCTTAAATTGTTGCCCTGGTAACCAATAAACACATCCAGTGAAACAGCTACATGTGGTCAGAGGAACACGCAAATGAAGCCACTGCAATATTTTCTCTTCTTAAAATGCTTTAGAATTGTTAAAAATGCTACAATGATTGATGCTGCCAAATGACATCACAGAAACATGCAAAAACCACTGCCTTAAGATATTGCATTGTACTTGGCAACTGAAAGGTAAAATTACAAACTGTGACTGGACCGTGTACTCTTGTCCTCAAAGTGAGAAGATTTTCACTGCTGTATTTCTATAATTGACCCCAGCAACAAATGCACAAGACAAACACGCACAAAACATTTTAGAGGGGTCTCAAGCCTTCCGCAGTCACGCATAGAATCATAGAATCATAGAANTCATCTTTGTAGCCCTAAGCCTATAGCTCCTCTCCCTGCCCTCCCATCCGCAGCAGAGCAGAGGCTCTGCCTGCCCCTGGCTGTGAGCAGGAGGCTGCCGTTCTGCAGTGCATCTCACAGGGTTTCATTGATGCCGCAGTACCACAGCCCTATTAATTGCTTGAAGTTTCCTTTGAATGTAACCCCTCAATGTGAGACTAGGTAACGGAAGCTAGTAAACCTGTAACTGTGAAGTGTTTGTAAGCATTTCCTCTGTATTCATAAAACGGAGAGAGAGCGCAAGAAAAATCTCCCTCTGCTGATACACCAGATGTTTAAAAGTGCATTCACAGGGATCGGGCAAAACTTCAATACAGGCAAATATGAATGTTCACGGCTGAACAACAAACGATGATTCTTGTGTCCAAATGTCCACTGTAATCTACTAAATACCTAAGCGAGGATCAGGAAGAGGATACAAACATCTCAGCTGTCGAGAAGGGCAGCTCATGCTCTGGGTCAGAAATCACTGTGGCTAGGGAAGAATGTGAGGCATGTCATCCCCTTGCAATGCAATCAGTGAATTGAAAAAAGTTCACTGAGAGTGTCTAGCCTAAATTACGGTTTCCATAACCATTGGCCCAGTAGGTTGCTAATCAAACTGAAAACCTTTTGCAGTTTATCAAAATCAATCTGTAGTGGGTGTAATGTCTCAGGAGGGAATTTATCAGGCTTGGTTTCTGCTGAAGCGATGCTCAGTAAAGGTAGCTGTCACCCACAGACCTGGCGTTTCTGGGAAGCCTGCTGGGCGGTGCCAGTATGGCTAACGAAGCCTACGATTTACATTTATAATGCCATGCATCTGCAAGACTAGAAATGAAACCCACATCAAGCCAGGTTTCTTAGTCTCTACCAACGCATTTCTAAGAACTCTTTACAGGGGAAATTTATTTAGCTGAAATTATTTGGAAGAGACATCAGACGCAAACATTTTTAACTTTTCTCTTTTCAAATATATCAGTCTCTCCAGTTCAGGATTTTATTTTCAGGTTCTGGAACTATGCATATACTCTGTAGGGAATAAGGAATAAAAATACGTTCCTTCTCTAATTAAATCTTTACTTCTCTGGTTTAAATAAATTCAAATGTAAATAAATCTGGCCTGTTTGTTATGTTTGGCCTGCAGTTGTCATCCTGGCTGGATGAGACACATATGTTTACATAATGTTATTGACTTTCTTGTTGTACTTACACATTCCAGTGCTTGACCAAAAAAATAAGGGATAAAAAAAGGCTAGTAACAAAAAAAAAAAAAAAAAAATCACAAAAAATCCCTCTCTATAAAACCTTTGCTGGACTGAACAAAACAGCCTCTGAGCTCCATAAGGCCCACTGCAGCCAGCCAAAAGATTGCTGCTGCAAGGAAAGTGTTTTGAATCAGACCCTTGAAGGGTCACAGGAAACGGGTGACAGCAGGCACGGAGCCAGGCCTGGTTAAAGGGGGGATCAGTTCAGGCTGCTCTGGTGGGATGAGGTAATGGCGTGGGAGATCCCAGCTCGTTTGCAGGGGCAGGAAGAGAAGGCGTGGTGCCTGCTGCTCTCTCGGGAGGAGGGGGAATGAAGGAAAGGAGAGAAAAAGAGTGCAGATGGTGAGCCTGGATGTGCCTCTTACCTTTCTGCTTGAGGCAGGAGTTTTCGTCTCCAGCATCCCCATAGGATTTGCGCAGACTCTAGTGTGCAAACTGAGAAAGATTTGTATGTTGTATGTTGGTGTCGGTCATGCCTTTTGCTCACAAGGCCATCTAGTATCACCTAAAGCTTTTGTATACCACAGACTTGTCTTTTAAGGAGTTCAGCCTCTGCCCAAACTTTGTTTTTTTCATTCAGTCCCATGTGATGAGTTTAATCTTTGACTAAGACTGTAGTTAGCACAGGAAATGAGATCTCCTGTGCAGTTCACCATGTTGGCAGGATTTCAGTAGCAGGGTGTTTCCTCTAGAAAGAAAGAAAATCTTTAATGCTGCCGCAGCAGAGCTGTAACTGTGGACTTGCTGAGCGACCTTGAAATTAGGTAAACCACAATTGCACACAGTAAGTATCTGGCCAAGAAGCTGAGCAGTTAGAGCCTAGGTGGTGTCTTCCACTCTGACTATATTGCTGGCACTTTGCAAATGAGTTACTTTAAAGCTAATTTGAAGCTATTTAGTATCATTTAGGAACTGCAGTTACAGAAACGATTGCACTCTAAATAGTCTCTTTCTCACTTTGGATGTGTCTGCAAATGTCTGTCAAGCATGCCAATATGCTAAAGCTGGGACGTAGCTCTTTTCTACCAAAAAGTCTTGAAAAACTCTTGGAAAACAGTCTATAAAAAAACCCACAGGTTTGAAGAAGTGAGATTTTGTAAGGATAAACTGAAATGAAGGATAAATTGAAAAATAATTCTGCAAAAAATCCCGGCTAAAATAGAAAAGTGTCATTTTTGGCTGCGAGGTCTTTTGAAGTCCCTTCCCCCAATTAAGTGTTGCCTCAACTGAGAACAAAAAGCTTTGGGTTTTCCTAAAGTTGAAACAAACTTTTTTTTTTTTAAAAAAAAGGGCTAGGAATTTAAAATGTTATTTTTGCTGAGACCAACTGGAGACAGAAGCCCCAGTAAGCCTAACCTAAATGGGTCAAGAAAGTCTAAAATAGTTCTTTCTGAATATGAGAAAGCTTCTTGCACAAGACGTGCCAGTATGGACTAGCAGTGTCAGTATTCAGCTGTAGGGAGTTGGCCTGATTTAAGACTCCAGCAAACACATTTCACATAATTCATAAGAGAAATACAATGGGAAATTGTTGGAATTGTCTGTTGGGAACCCTGCATGTGAGATGAAGTCCCTGAGGATGACTTCATTTCAGTAACAGTGCCAAGTCAGATGTAGCACTCATCTGCTATGGTATAAGACATGGTTATTCAAAAACTAACAGAGTTAAACTCAAGTAATTAATTAACCTACACTGTGCATAATTCCCATTGTCACTACCAGTTCAGCCATCATGTATGTTGTGGTACAGTAGTATTATGGCCTTCATCTGCACAACATATCTCAAGATTCCTCTTGATACCACAGAAGTTGATCATTTTTTGAATACAACTGCAGGACCACAGCATTATTACCATGCTCAGGGCAAACCATTCTTCAGTTTTACAAAGATCCTGACATTTGAGCTGCTTGTTGTTTCGTCCTGGTGTTCTTTGGACTTACAAGGTAGGCTTGGTAACATCCATGTCATGGAGTTCATGGGAAATGCCCAATCCATGTCAAATAAACAGCCACAAACATTGTCAGAAGTCCAAAAGTCAGCAAAACTAAAGCATCTACAAAGCTTCTAAACAGTTGCTAGGTCCTTCCTCCTGTCATCCTACAAAAGATCTCTCCCACCCACTGACAGTATGCAAGACCAAAATCTCCAGGAAAATTTCAGGTAGATGGTAAATTTATCTTTGTAATGGGAAGTGGGACACTTTTCCACCTGAAAAAATATAGACTCTTCCAGATGTATGCTCTCTTTCTTCTCCAGACATATGCAGCATCTGCTCTACACGTATTTTAAAAATTTTCCACTCCATTCCCCGTAGCACACAATTTTTTACGCAAACTATTGGCTTAAATCTGGATCCTTTTCCCACCTCAATCCCAACTGGACCGAGTATACTTATGCTTGAAAATCAGGCATAGAGTTGGCATGTAAAAACAACTTGGCTTCCTAGAAACTCAGTCTTCACTGCTCTGGGGTGTGTGCGCCACCGCCTCTTCCCTTTGTAGGGAGCCAGCTAATCCCAGAATGGCTAACACAATGTACGCTCAGTTTATGAGTCTCATTGGAACCAAGGGTTTGGCACAAGGACTTGGCCTGAGGAATCACTAAAATCTTAGCCCTTGAGGAGCTAGTACTGTTCTGCTTGTCCTGGGCATCTCAAAGGAAGAATGGAACAATTGCTGCATGCAATTAATGAGTCCATTGCTGTGTCCTGCCTCTTCCTCAGAATGAACATCATCATTTCCTGGTATATCATGGCAAGAAAACATTTTGCTATTTATGCTTTGTGAAAGTGTTGGAACTGGAGGAGAGAGAAGATTGAAATCACTCCTAAGATTTAATTGTTTCTTGGCTAGAGGAGCTCTTTAAGCAGTTTGCTTTGAAAAAGCTTGGCCAAAAAGAGGTAGTAAATGTCTAACTGACAGGGTTCGTTAATGGCATGCTAGAATCACTTCTTTTAGCTTTTTCCAAAAGAAAGAATGAGTGGATGCATGACTCATCTTTGAAAAGGTTTGCAATCTCAAAATTTAAAACAGCAATCCCAAACACTAATATTTATGGTTTCCCATTGTAATGTGACCAATGAATGTTCATCCTTACTGTTGACTTCTACCTGTGCCAACAGCTTACTGCAGGGATTGCAGCTGGGCACTGCTCTTGATAGCAAGGTCAAGATAGCAAAGTCAGCAATGTGGTTAAGGACAGAAAGAAGCCCCGCACATTATACAATATTTTACAAAGATCTTAATGAAAGCTTAAACTGACTATAAACTAAAATCCTTTATCTGATATTTAAAAGGTCTTTACAAAGTGCCTATCATGATCCTTGAATAGTTCCTTGGAAAGGAATACCTATAGCATCATCAAAATGCATTCTAAAATTGTTTGCGTTGATACTGAAAGAAAATAAGGTATTCCAGAAAAATTATCTTCATGCAAGTGTTTGCAATGGCCGCTTATTCCGTTTGTGAGACCCACTCAACATCAAATGCATAGTCAAAATTAAGTCTACATGAACAAGTTCCAACATGAAATATTAGGGTGAGAAGTCAACAGTGCTGAAAAAATCTCTCCCCATTCCTTCCTCAGTTAATTTGTGATGAGCTAGGGAAGCTTTGCACTACAGGAAAATAGTTCGTAGATGTTAGTACCACCAAATCAAAGAATCTGAGACTAAAAGACAGTAAGCACAAGGAAGGGCTGACAGAATGACCACCAGCGAAACATTGCTTTTCCTGTCAGTAATCTGTAGCTCCTCTAGTTTTACATCAGTCCTCAAGAGTGAAGCATGAAGTAACAATAATCTCAGACTTTCCTGTATCTTGCCCTGGATATTTTCATGTTTCTTCAAGTTCTTGATGTGTAAAGTGAAATTAATTTTTCTTTTTTTGTGCTCCTGTACGTTACCTGTGTAAGGATTCAACACATGTCCAAGTATCTATTGATTTTTTTTTTTCCAATTTAGGAGTAATCCCCTTTAGCTAAAAAACACCTCAAACCATGCCAAACCTCTTGTCAGTTTGGAAAACCTTTTCCTTTATGTCCTAGTCATTGCTAGACGTATTGCTGACATTCAGCAGTCAGTGCAATTGCTGTTAAGTGCAGTGAGACAGATGGAGTAGGCAGGTTCTCATCCTTTTTTTTTTTTTTTTTGTTAAAGGGATGGTTTTAATACATTGCTATACCTATGACAGAGCTGAAAAACTTCTCTTTCTCTTCTCTTTCTTGCTAGAACTGTGCATGGTGTTTGAGGCAACCAAGGGACTCGAGGCAGAGGACTGTACTGGCTTTGAAAATGACTACCTGGTTGGGTACAGAAATGTCCTATTTGATACAGAAAACATCCTGGCAATTAGAAACCAGAGTAGAGGGGAACTTTATGCACAACAGTAATAATTTTTGGAAATGTAAGTCATGCAACTGGCTGGCATGAGTCATGTTCAAAACACTTCCCTAGTGATGAAACCCTGCTGGTTTCATATAGTTCATTTTACATTAAAATATAATATGGCAGAGAGACTTGGTTAGTTTTGAGTATAGAACCTAGTCATTTCCTTGAAAAAATCAGTAGCTAGTCACACCAGTTCGCAACACCGGCAGTGACTGTAGGCAACATCATTTTAAAAATAAATTTCATTAAAGAATTTGACAATTTCTTTCTCAAGACCAGTCACATTGCTCTCAAGAGGAGAATTCTATGCCTGGACATTTAAGTGTTCTGCAGCCCAGTGATGTCCAAAAACCCAAATCAGCTTCTCCCAGGCAGTGTGCAGGGAGATGTGTTCTCTGGGTTCTGAAAAATCAGCTCTTCCCTGGATGCACCAGCCTTTCCTGGGGCCTCCTCATTACGCTCAGCTTCCAGCTAAAGGGAGGGACCGGCCCCTGCTGAAGATTTACAGCCAGCATCCATTTTTTTGGAAACAGGAACTTTTCTGTTTTCAAAACCTTAGCAGTCTTGCTTTTCAGACCAGAGCTGAAGGAGGAAGTGCTCTTTTGGACTAAAAAGCTACAGCACTCACTCAAGCGATAAGCCACAGCGCTTGCCGTGGCTGAGCATTAGGGAGAGTCCCTATTCAGTTTGCTGTAGGACATAAGGAGTCTTTCATATCCTCCTGTTTAAGCAGGTCCCTTTTCCCTGGAGTTTGTTCAATATTCATGGAGCAGGGGAAGTGTGAAGGGAATGCCTCTATGGCCCCATGCACACCAGGGCTTAAGGTCGCTGTATGGTACTGACAACAAAAGTGACTGCTTTGCATAGCAGGATGTTTTTCCTTGGTATTTAATATTTATGGGTCATTTTAAACCTCCTGGAAGCAGAAACTTTACTAAAAGTGCACAAGTCTCATTGATGAAAGCATTCACATCTGTTTAGTTAAAGTCTATAGTAACTGGAAAGCACAGTCAATATTTGGGCTAAATTTCTCTAGTTTCTGACTGTTCAAATGAAATGGCGAATAAAAAAATGTGAATGCCATTCTTTTCAGCGATGTTTTCATACCAGCAGATATTTGTGCAAGAAAGAGAAATTCTAACTGTTACGAGGACTTTTTCATTTTTAGCGTAACGTATTTTCAGTATGAAGCCATTCAGGCATCTGTACCCTCTCCCTGTGCCCACCCATTTTCCCTGGTGATGAAAGTTACAGAACAATCCAATATTTTTTGCTACACTTCAAGGGCTTGGATCCATATTTTGTTCTTGGCAGTGAACCAATACATCAGTTCTCTGGCAAAAAGCCAAAAAAAGGCCATAATAAATTTTGCAGTGTGAACTGAAAGGCTCATGATAAAAAATACACATTTTCTTTTTTTAAGAGTGCCATTGGCTTACCTCTGATCTACCTCTGTAGAGGTCAGTGGCATAGCAGCTGGAATTGCAAAGGAAGGCATGGCAATAAGCAACGCGGATGACAACTAATAGAGCAGGGTATGAATAATCCCCAACGTGGTGATTAGTGATGCTATCAGCTGTCTGTCCTTCGCGTAGGAAGTCGTCAAGATCCTGACCAGCCACAGTCTCTGAGAGTCCACTGGTACTTCCCTTAAAATTAGGCTGATTACTGTGGTTTCATTTCAATTCGAAGTACACTCTCCATGATTCTTACGGCTACCCTGAGATAGAGTCATTCCTGATGAGTACCGTGGAGATCTTTTCATGTTTCAAGAGACCAGTTCTTGTTCTCCTTTGGGGTTTCGGATGCAAATGTATGTTAAATTTATTATAGCCTTGTAAGAATGTTTGAGCTTCCTCCATTTATGCATCTGTGTAAGTGCCAACCAGGAAAAGGCACTTAAAGGTTTGTTGTAGTCCCGACAACTGACAGTATCCAAACATTTCTATGAAAACTTCATGGTGAGAAAGAGCAATGAGGCAGGTGGCCAAGAGTACATATGGCAGCAGTGACACAAACATATGGAAATCACACTGGGAACATGGCGGTGGAGTGGGTCATATTCATTTACTAAAACAAACACCTCCTTGGATTTTAGAGGCAAAGCAGTTTCTGAATAAAGGATGACTGTGGCAGGTGCGTGCCACTAAAGGTTTTGTGGGACACAAATAAGTTGTGCTCTGTTAGGAAAAACAGATTGGGCGCAGCGCACCTTTAAAAAAAACAACAATCTGCTGAAACTACCAGTACTTCTGAGCAAAGCATTTTTAATCTGGGAGGCTGGTGGTTAAGTGCTGGTTTATTTTTTTTTTGCCTGCTTGTAGAAGGAGCGTGTACTTTTGTGCCAGGGCTCACAAAGGCTTACGGCTCAAACTTGATGGCTTAAATAAAGAGCTGCGAGAGGGCCGGACAGCACAACAGCGTCCAGGCTGGGCTGCGGGTCCCCTTAGCCTCAGGAATGTCGTGTGACCTCTGCCTCCTATTCAGCGGGAGAATGGAATGAGCTGTAGCCCAGGACTTACGCTGTGAGCACTTCAGTAGCTCAACCTTGTCAGCTCCGTTTGCTTGACTAAGCTTCAGTGAATAAAGAAAATTAAAACCTCAAGGACCTACATTAAGATACGCGCTGCATTCCTGCACTTCTGGTTGGCATCAGAATCAAACTAAAGCACAGTTTCCTTTACCAAAAAATCCCTGTAAACCCTTAATAAAATATATGGGCTCTGTTCTTCTTCGCAAGGTCCAGTAGCTGACTTCACTGTGAATTGGGGTGTGAAAATTCCCTTCCTCTCTGCCTGCTGTTCTTGCGCAGCTTTGTCAGAATTTCCAGTGAAGATGTTTGCTTCTGCAGGACTGCAAGTTAAAAAGGGTTAAAAATCAGTGGTGGTTTTGCTGAAGTGATAAATTACAGATAATACCTCTACATTGTACCGGTCCCTTCCCATAGCCAAGATGTGCTTTTCCTGAGGTGTCAGTGCAGGGTTAGAGAATATGCTTCATGCTTTGGCCACTCAAGTTTTAAATTATGTAAATGACAGGGATTCTGTCATCTCTCTTAAAGGGCTCCTGCATTCATACTGAAAACAATTTGCTGCTACTCTGTCTAAGTTTTTATCTGTTGAATTTTATGCTATTGCCCTGTACTACCCGCATCGTTCTTCTCGATTGCTGGTAGTGCATTTTGATGGTAAAATTGCTCTTAAAACACTGGGATTTTTGTGTGGCCTCTGAAGGTCCATACAAAGGAAATTTGCTGGTCATGTCTAATGAACAATCAGCATTTCACCAGGTGCTTTCCTGAGACCCTGATGGTGTGCCTTGCTGAAATTAATAGCAAAAGACTGTTGGGTACAACAGTGCAGAAACAAACCTTTGTTAAAATCAAGCCTGCCACTATCCTAGTTATTAGAAGGATTGCATCCAGGAGCCAGATCCTGATTGCAGCTGTTTCAATAATGTAGCATCCACACTTTAAAAATTGTTACGGCTGCGATCGTTGTCACAATAATGACGGAATTAAGCCTTGCTTGTGTAAATGCTCACCCAGCTACAGGGACAACACATTTAGCCTGTGAATGTCCTGTCTTCGGAGCAGAAGTAGGATTGGCCATTGCTGTCAGCTGAAGAAGACGCAGATGTTATTATTTTTCTGCCTGTTTATTTTGGACACTTGGCAGCCCTTTGTGAATAGTCAGCATCACTCTTCCCTCGTCTTACTCTCTTTCGGAAAGCTAAGAAAGGAAAGAAGCCGGTTCTCAAGCAGATCTGTACCTATAGCGGGTTTTTTAACCTACGCCTCCTGGGTTATGGGGAGTATTTTGCCCGTCGGAAGAGCATTAAACCTGCCCACCCCCCCCTGCGGCCAGGGCGCTACCTCTCGGGGGCGGGGGAT
>VXBO01005894.1:183413-246614 GCA_013400135.1 Rhinoptilus africanus
TGTGTGGAATGCTGTTTTTTTCAGTTTAACTAGATAAACTGTGTTACTCATTTACTGCTTAGGTTTTGAAACCAACTAAAATGGACTATAACTGGCAGATGCATAATGTATTATGATATTTCTTATCACTTGAATAAAATATGATACTTCAAGCTAATAAAAATTAATCTTGCTTCCATATACTAGTTAACCTAGTTACTAAGAGCTAAAAATGCCCAAAGTGCTTTAAGACTTGGCTCTATAAAACATAGTAGTTAAGTAGCTGTGGAACAGTTCACGCCAGCCCTTATCTGAGGCAGCACCTTTGCAAAGCGAACAGCTGACTTCATGCATTGACTTCACTTTCCAGGAAAGCCTGGTTCCCAAAGGCTTGTCTGTATTACAGGAGCTAAATGAAGGCTTCAGAGGGAGCGGGGGTTAGGAGAGGTATTAAAGGCAATGCATAGAAAGAGTAAGGTGTCTTACTGGTGACTTGATTCTAGCATTTAAACCCTTTTAAAAAAGGAGCGCCGCTATGCTCAGTAGTCTTTGCTGAATGTGCAGCAGAAGGGGGAACAGAAAACTCCCATCTGGCCTGCTGTGGTCTCCTGGGGGGCAGATGTGAAAGGTTGACGTCCTTTGTGAGCGCTTAGAAGCTTCCTTTTCTTCTGCAGAGCAAGGTACTTCTGCAATTAAAACACAGTGAAAACCTCAGCACGGCTCTTGCCCCACAAAAGTAGCTCCTGTGTTCTGCATCACTCCTCCGGTAAAGCCTGCCTCCTGTAGGCTTTCACTCGGGTACAATTTCTGTGGAAGGAGTAAATGCAAACTGGAGCTGCTCAGTAAGTATGAATTGGGGTAACGGTAGCAGTTCCACGTTGTACAGACACTCTCGCAAGCGCTTGGGAACTGATCTGTAAGAAAAACTTACTGGTTTTCTTAGAGATAACGTTGTTATCCCCATCCGACTGGGATGACAAAAATGTACGTTTTTCATCCTTCCCAGTTCTTCCTCTCGCTCCAGTGCCTGACTACCCGGCTGCAGTGCAGGCACGGGAGTGAGGGGGGCAGTAGGAGACCACTCTTTCAAGCCGGTGTCCTGCAGGACCAGGTTAGGAGCTCTGCAGGACCAGGTTAGGAGCTCTGCAGCACCAGGTTGGGAGCTCTGCAGGACCAGGTTAGGAGCTCTGCAGCCGGGATGCTGCAGGGGGAGGCTGGCAGTGCCTGGGGTGAGCTGGGACCCTCCATGGCTCAGACACACACACGTCCCACAACCTGGGGGTAGGGGCTGAGCCGTGATTGCAGTTCACATCTTTAAACCTCCCAGGGAGAAATGCCGAAGCTGTTCTGCACAGCAGAAAAGCACCTAATTTTTCAAACGAGGCACAGCGGTGCTGTTTCTACCCTGCTTTTCTGTAGTAAGTGTTCACAGAGGACTTCAGCCTCTCGCTTCCACCTCCTGGCAGGCCAGAGGGTTTTCTCTTCCCCTTTTTACCGCACTTGGGCTGATGTTCATCCAAGCACGCAGATCCATTCGGCTGGGATATGGGCCTGTCCAGCGTGGTGCTTCAGGTGCCCACCTGGGGGAAAAGTCCTGCAGCTGGCCCTGTGTTTACTCTGGTGACTCTGCCAGGCAAAAGGGCCAGGAGTGACTGAGGAGAGTGCCTGGACCCACGCCTCGCCCAGTGCTTGCTGCAAAGCAGAAGAGATTCAACCCGGTGTGCGGTGGTGGGCAGGATACCTTCATTAGAAAGTGAAAGAGCGAACCCAGCCTCTTTCACGCTGCAGAGGTTGTAGACACCAGGTTTCCTACTACCTGTCAACATCCAGAATGACAAAAAAAAGCACAAATGAACTTGCATGAGAGATGCTTTTGGTGATCATGACAGCTCTGGATGTCTGCAAGTGCTAGTTTTGAACAGTTAATAGGCAGAGGTGTCTACAGCCATTCAGGATAAGGATGGGATAAGGTGCTGATGCCCTGCCTGTTGCAGATTACTGAAGTCTGTTTCTGGATCTGGGCACAGGAAAGGTTGGAACAATGCTTAATGTCGTTTCCAGCAGCTGAAGCAGTGTGGGAGCCCTGGTGGCACCCAGCAGCGCACGGGCAGGAGAGGCAGCTCCGCTGGGGGACGGTGGGGACCGTCGGTGGCTCTGGGCAGAGACCCACGGCACAGCCTGCTTTCTGAAATGCACGTTGACGGCTGGAGGTTACCTGAATTGTGACAGTCTTTCAGATGTCGCTTCTCCCTTTGCCGCCAGCTACCTGGCTCGCTGCTTTCTGTCGCCTTTGATTGCTTCACCCAGGAGATGAAAGAAGTGACTGCACCCAGCACTGCCGGCGCAGCAAAGGAGTTATTCCTGGCTCCTTTGTGCTCAGGGTTACTCAGAGCACAGACAAGAGTGTTCAGTCCCGGGAATAAATAGAAGAATAAATAAAGATAAATAAAAATAAAACCTAGTTGCCAAGGGGATAGGAAGACTGCAAGGAAACCTCCACATCCCGCGCTCTGTGGGAGTGGGAGAATACCCTCGTGGTGGACAGGAGGGCGGATGGTGACTGTGTAAACTTCTCAATGTTTGATCCCGGCGCTCCAGGCTTATGCTCGTATATAATTGCTGAAAGCTGCTCCGTGCTGAGCCAGCAGCTGGCCTCAGAAGGGTATTTCACATCCTAATAACTGCAGGGGCAGCCGTACCGAGCGGGGCGGCCCCCACCGGTGGCCGGGCACTTGTCCTACCCTCCAGCTCCCATGAGCCCACTCAAAGGCTGCGTTTCCTCACTTGCCAAGTGACTGGTGCCCATGGCAGTCACCAGGTCCTTGTACGGTGAGTAACGGAGGCTACTGCCGCAGGCAGCGCTGCTTATTTATTGGTAAATGTTGATTTCTAACAAGCCCCTCTGACAGCGGGTCCATTCCAGGTAACCCGAGCAGAACTGATTTTGCCTAAGTCACTTCTGTTGCCAAATGTGTGAGCTGTACTCACAGTAAATAGTATTAACCTCCCAGATAATTATTATCCTCGTATTTATTCTGTTTTGCTTCATACAGCCAGCTTGCTTTCCTTTCTTTCCTTTTTTTTTTTTTTTAATAATCTGGTGAAATGTGGAAACTGTTAGCAGTTACTCCATATTCCAAGCCCCTGGGAACATGTAACTAATGCATTTCTTCTGCCATCTAGTTTGTCAGCTTAGTATACAGGAAATTTACTTTTCCCTCCCTCTTTCTTTNTTCCCTTCCCTTCCCTTCCCTTGAGTGTCTGGATAGAGAACCTCATTGCTAGTGAGGTAAGTATTGGAGATTTTAATTGCAAATCCTTCCACAGGGGAAGGGATGCCTAGATATTACTGAAAATTTAAAAGTCATTTGCATACAATAAACTGCTCTAACAGACATTTGCTTGAGTGCAGTCACGCATGCAGAATTAGGAAGTGCCAAAAATTAAATTACATTTTCAATCTTCATTTAGTCCCTTTGTGCTCATGCATAACGCTACGGATTTCAGCTGCAAGTTCTGGCCCTCGTCTGATGCAGGGCTCGTACCCGACAGCGCTTCAGGAACCGTCACCACCCACGGCTAGAGCACTTTCAGACCTCCTGCACGTGTGGTTCCCCAGTTTATTCATCTCCTTTAAAGAATCTGAGTTTTTAACTTCCTCTAGGGTGGTCTCTGCTGTTCTTCTGCCAGAGATGGGGTATTATCTTCACACATAGGGCCACGCACCGCAGGAGTCAGGCCCAGAGGCAGACGCTAACCCCAGGGGCATGGTGTGAGGTCGATCTGCACTATGTACTTTTAAAGCTCTTACTGATTTCAGGTCCAAGTACTTTGCAAGTCTGGATCTCAAATCAAGTTCCCACAAAATGATGCTCAGACATTCAGGGGTACCAAAGCAAAGCACGGTTCAAGTGGAACTCCCAGCCTTGGCCAGGAAAGCTGTAACACAAGCAGAAAACACAAATCCAGTTCTCCAACATGGTGTAGAGCAACCTTAAACAGACTAAGACTGGCATTTTCAGGGAGAGACTTCATTTCCAGACTATAGTGAGCCATTAATGAAGTTTCCGTAATGACTCTAGGCAGCTCTTTTCCAATACACATTATAATGTGGACTATAAATGCTTTTATTAACAAGCAGATGAGCCCTTCTCTCGCTACAGGATATACTCCTTCCACAGCTCCCTTCTGCCTCAGTAAGGGCAGCGATGCTCTTGCTCACAGCCCCCTTCACAACCCACTCCAAGGTCATTCCCCAGTCCCAGAGGTTAAAGCTGCTTGTGGGCTTTATTCCACAGGGATCAAACCCTCTGCTTCAGACAAGGGCAAGCCCGCAGCAGCCAAACCTCTGCACGGTGGTGCGTGATAGTTTCCACACAAACTCTTCAGCCTGACATTTTCGACCCGCTTCTTTTTCAGAGACGTATATCAGCTGTCTCCCTGTGGTGGGTTACACGAACTGCATGGAGAAGGCAGCCTGTACGGAGCACTTCTCTCTGATGGAGCCTTGGCTGGGTCGTCTCCCTTGCAGGGCGGTGTGGGCACAAAGTTTTCTCCAAGAATTGCTCTGCAGTTATTCTCTGCTACTGGCTGTAATTTTGAAGTCCAAAAAGATGTCTCAGACTTGGCAGACAGCAAATAATGTCTAAATATAACTAAATTAAATAAAATTTAAAATATTATCTAAATATTTCAATACCTAAAGGGTGGGTAATCAAGAGGACGGCGTCAGACTCTATTCGGTGGTGCACAGCAGCAGGACAAGAGGCTGTGGACACAAACTGGAACACAGAAAATTCCATCTGAACATGAGGAAAATCTTCTTTACTTTAAGGGTAACAGAGCACTGGAACAGGCTGCCCAGGGAGGTGGTGGTGTCTCCTTCTTTGGAGATATTCAAAACCCACCAGGACGCGTTCCTGTCCAGCCTGCTCTAAGTGAACCTGCTTTGGTGGGGGGGTTGGACTAGATGATGTCCGAAGGTCCCTTCCAACCCCAACTGTTCTGGGAATCCCTGATTCTGTAAAATAAAAGCATGTTCAGGATGTAGAATGGTGGTGGGATGAACCCGGCCAGCAGCCAAGCACCCACGCAGCCCCTTGCTCACCCCCATCACCCCCAGCAGGACAGGGGGAAAAACCAGGAAAAACAAAAGTGAGAAAATGTGTGTGTGGGGATAAAGACAGTTTATTAGGTGAGGAAAACAGGGGGGGAAAGCCCAAGAAAAACAAAAGCAATTACACCACCCCCGCAAGAAGACAGATGCCCAGCTGACCTCCATACGGTGGCCACCTTGGAGGCCAAAATATTTCTTCTTCCTTTATCTCAGTCTTTATTGCTGACGGTTGAGCTGATTGAGCGTGACGTTGTATGCTATGGAATATCCATTTGGCTAGTTCAGGTCAGCTGTCCCAGCTGTGTCCCCTCCCGATGTGGAATGGGAAGCAAAGAGAAAGCCTTGAGGGTCTGCAAGCCCTGGGGCAGCAGCAGCCAGATCCTCGGTGTGTCACCAGCACTCTTTTAGCCACAAATCCAAAACACAGCACCACAGGGGCTGCTGTGAAGACGGTTAACTCCACCCTGGCCAGACCCAGCAGACGAATTTAGCGGAGGTCCAGGCGGGTGTTGTGCCTCTGGACTTGGCAGCTGGGTGCAGGCAGTGTACGAGGGCTGAGAAGGACCCAGATTCAAAGCCCAGCCTCCAGCAAATTCGGAGCAGGGTTTTAAGCTCAAATCTCTCAGCATAAGATACTCTGTAGACTTTATGGATGTCCAAGAAATGTATGTGCTAGAAAAGCTCTGCCCTTTTATGTCATTGGCTTCGTTACTCATGGCAAGGCAAGCAATACGGGGTGGTTTTGCTGGCTGAAGCACTCCACGTGCAGACCAGGTTTCCATCCCCGTCCCTGGCTAATGTTTAAATATTGTAAAAATACCTTGTCTCCCACCTGCTGTAAAGGAGTATGATCGTATTTTTAAAGCTTATTTTTGCAAACTGGGGATGGGAATTTCAAGCGCACGTCCTGGCCTGGCAGTCCCTCCTTGCTGGAGTGCAGGACACCAGCTCTCCCGGTCAGACCGCGGTGCCCGCCTGCTGGGTGGCTGAAGCGCGCGGCTGCACCGCTCTGCCCAACACACCGCAGAGCACGTTCCCTGGTGATTTAAGCCTAAAATATTGAACTGTGATCTACGAGGGGTCTGAAGTGGTGAATTCTTGCACTGGTAGGATACGCTTCTCTCCCGGTAAAATTCCACTGTTCAGTCACCCTGAAAGTGAAAAAGTTATTTCTTATAAACAGAATTTCTTGAATTTCATGTTATGCCCATTCCCTCTACTCCTGTTACTGGATACCACCTGGCTCCATCTTCCTTACCCTTCCATCAGGTGTTTTTACACACTGATGAGATCCCACCAGACCCTTCTCTTCTCCAGGCTGAACAGTCCCAGCTCTCTCAGCCTCTTCTCGTGTGTCAGATGCTCCAAGCTCTTTGTTGTCTTTGTGGCCCTGGGCTGGACTTGCTCCAGTGTGTCCATCTCTCGCTTGTACTGAGGAGCCCCAGCACTGCAGAGGGGTCTCACCAGGGCTGAGTAGAGAGGGAAGATCATTTCCCCAAAAGAGCTGAGCTCCATCATATTGAATTATACTGACTGCTCTTGAAAAGCGGTGACCTGGCGGATGAGAGAGCAAGTCGAGATCAGAGCTCTACAACAACATATGAACAGTGATACTGTCCATCAGTATCCACTCTGCCATCCACTCAGTCTCCTACAGTGCCTGCTGAGGAAAAGGCCATAAGAAACAGGGCTCTAATCCCGGGAATAGCCTTCATTTTCCAGCAAACAGAAATTCAGGAACTTTTTGAGGAGTGGCTTTATTTAGATCATTAATGAACTTGTCTGATTTGATTCGAATCCTTTGATATTTTTGGCTTCCTTCAGGCTGGATTTCACCATTTGACAGTGTACCAGGGAAAACCATTTTTTAATATATTTTATCCTCACTGTCTGATAATTTTGTTGATTTTCCAGTAGTTCTTGTGTTACGAAATACAGTAAATAATCATTCTGTGTTCAACTCCTCCATGCCACGCCACTCCTCATTTGACAGATTTCTCTAGTGGCTCCCTGCTGGTGCTTCTGCATGTTTCTAACATTTAGAATCATAGAATCGCTGAGGTTGGAAGGGACCTTTAAGATCATCAAACCCAACCATTAACCTACCCAGACAAAAACTACTTCTAAACCATGTCCCTAAGCACCTCATCTACCCTTTTCTTAAACACCTCCAGGGATGGTGAATCCACCACCTCCCTGGGCAGCCTGTTCCAATGTTTAATAACCCTTTCAGTGTAAAAATGTTTCCTGATATCTAATCTAAACCTGCCCTGACATAACTTGAACCCGTTTCCTCTTGTCCTATCACTTGTCACCAGGGAGAAGAGGTCAGCGCCCCCATTTATAGTGTCTTCTCACCTAGAAGCCATCCTGTAACCCCAATAATCCTCAGCACTCTTCTCCTCATTTTAGTTCTGCGATAAGCTGTTTAAAACAAGCTAAGACAACAAGCTGACTTCAAGACGTGCATTAGAGCAACACAGAGTGACATAATGGGAACTCCTGGTTTGTGCTCGGTTACCTTCAAAGGAAGTAAAAATGCACAATCTACTTTTTTGATCACTGCTCAGTACTGGGCTGACGTTTTCAGAAAGTTATCCACAGTGACTCAAAGATCTATTTCCTAAGGACTAATAGCTATGGGCTATTTTTTCCCCCTACTTTGCTGTCATTTACATTAAATTTTCATCCACTGTCACCCAGGACTGTGATATCCTTCTGCAACTTTGAGCTCAGCATTAATACTGATCACCCTTAATAATTTTGTACCAACCAAAAACTTTTATCAATCTGCTAGTCATTCTTTGCTAGCTCACTGCCGAATACATCGAATGGTGAAGTCCAGCGTGCAAATACTTGTGGGAGCTCAGCAACAGCTTCCTTCCACAGTGAAGGGTCTCCATTATTTCTCTCATTTCCTACTTTCTAGCTTAAAATGGGGAGATCCCTTCCGTTGCATTTCTTAGGAATCTGTAGTGATCATTTTGCCAAAGCTTCTGACAAAATCTTCCATCTGCATCACCCTCACTCACAAAGCTTGTAAAATCCTATAGACATTTCCATCAGATTCATGAGGCCTGACTTCCTCAGGAAAAAAATGCATGTGGAATCCTACCCAGCGTAGCTGCTCTTACAGCTCCTCCTGATTTTGCCAGGTAAAACTGTTAGATTTATTGCTCTATAGATTTCAGCATCACCCTGGAGCCTTTTTTATACAGCCTGAAGTTATACTGGCCATTGACCACTCCTCTGACACCAGATGCATTGCAACCAGCAAATTAGCAATTTCATGCTGAGTTACCCCAGACCCATTCGATGGTTGCCATCCTGCCGCCTTCTTACCTGCCCATGTATTGATTTATTTCAAAACCTCTTCAGCTTGAGATTGTTCTTCATCTGTCACAGGGGCCTCCTTGACCTTGTACTTAATGAGCTGTATTCACGCAAGATTTTTCCCCTGGCCTTCTCTTTGCTGCGTAATCCCTCTGCCTCTTGAGTGTCTCACTTGAAGCTGTTCTGAATTTCTGGCAGACATTATGATTTGGATGTGTTTGAAAGTGTTTTTTATTAGCAACTTGAATCTTGAACAGGTATTTGATCCATCTCACTGTAGATCTACTTTTCATTTGCCAGAATTTCCTGATTTTTTCATTTGGACCCAATTTCTGTCAAGTTCTAGTAGTTCCCTTAACTGTCTTTTTTTAATTGGTCTGGGGTTTTGTGGTTTTTTTTTCTTTTCTTTTCTTTTTCTTTTAAGATACTTTTCAGCAAGATAATAGTCAGTTCTCAGTTTAATATGGTATCTCAAAAAGTCTTTTCATGGCTTATCAGCATTTTCAATCTTTTAGCTTCTACTTTTTTCTCTTTTTTTCCTTTTTTTTTTTTTTTAAATTGGTCCCCACACTAGATGAAAGCTCCCTTCTGAAGTTTAGCTTGATTGAAATGGACTTCCAGGTTATTTTTCCTTCCTGGCTCAATTTTGAATTTCAGTACATGCAACCGCTTCACAGCTAACCTCTCCACTTTCCACGCAGGCTATAAATTACTTGCCTCTCTCTGTCCTTTGCAAAATATGTTCATAGCATTTCTCTCCTTTAACCCGTAAGTATCTATCCACCCTTTCCTCTAGGCAGAGCAGCTCCTACGTACCTAATTGAACCTGGAGCAATTGCTTTGAACTTCATGGCATCTATTTCAGGCATGAGAAAGCGCTTTCAGATGAAAGCCTGTCAGTTTTTTCCTCCCAGCTTTATTAGATGGACTAATAAACCACAGGGCTTCTATCCACAAACCTTGACTTACACTGTCACCAAACGAAGGGGCACTGGAGGTGCTCCCCCCGGGGCCGGCAGGGGCAGAGGCTCACCATTCAGGGCCCATTCCCCCCTCCTAGCAGGGGGGATGGTGTGGGAGGATGATGGGGGCAGCCCCAGCCCAGGGCATCAGGCATCTCCGTGGGGAAGGAGATGGTCAAGGAAGTATACGATGCTGTCATAAGTCTGAGAAGGTCCCCAAAAGCAGATCAAATAGCCCACCGAGTGCTGGGGGTTTGTCTCGTGTAGCAGCATGGACTACAGACAACCAAAACCACCAGCAGGGTCTGCATGGGGGAAGTCCTTCAGCTTCTGTGCACCCACCAGCCTGAAAAAGCTTCCTGGTTTAAAACATGCTGGAGTTTTTGTGCCCTTGCCTTGCTCACGATGGCTCTCACATCACCGCAGCTTCCAGACTGGCTGCTATTTCCAAGCAAAATAACAGGCATCGCAGGCTGCTCACAATAGGGGACCAGAGTCCCTTATCTTCCATATCTTCAGCCTCCAGTTGGAGACCTTGTAAGAGATGGCCCGTAAATTTCCTGACGAGGGGCAGAAGGCCCTCCAAACCTTCAAGGGAATGCCTCAAACACTCTTAAGGAAATAAATAATGCAGGCCTGGTTTTCAAAGAACTGATAAGGCTAACACTTCTGGAGCCTGAAAGCGTGGGAGAAGGGTGTTGTGAAGACAGGACAGTTCTGCCACTCATGTGATGAGCTTGCT
The DNA here is from genome assembly GCA_013400135.1 of Rhinoptilus africanus. Taxonomy (NCBI): domain Eukaryota; kingdom Metazoa; phylum Chordata; class Aves; order Charadriiformes; family Glareolidae; genus Rhinoptilus; species Rhinoptilus africanus. The sequence goes on from VXBO01005894.1 coordinate 193,546, forward strand.
AGTTCTCGGTTCTCAAGGCCATTGTGTCCCATAAGTGACCTTTGTTTCATTATCCACAAAATGCATATGAAAGCGCACACCCCTGCATATGCTAATGAAGATTACAGAGATCATGCTAAACATGTATGACTATAGTTCTCGTCTCCCCACCCAAATCATGCTACACCTCACCTGGGAGAAGGGAGAAACCTGAGATGAGGCTGTCCTCAGCAAGGGGGGTGGGCCATGTTAATGCAGCAAACAGAAAAGGGGAAAATAAGTGCCCCTGGGGAAGAACAAAAAGGGAGCAAAAGAAGACCGTGCCTGGGAGGACTCTTCCCAAGAAAGAAGATTATGCCTGGGAAGATTCCCTGAAAAAAGCGCTGGAACCAAGACCAGTGATATCTTTCTCTGTCTTTTTCTCTGTCTTCCTTTCTCTATCCTTCAGTTTCTCTTTTCTCTTAGAATTGCTAAGTAATGGTTAGAGTTGTTAAGTAACGACCTTAAATGCAACCTTAAGTACTGTTTGTCCTAAATTACTGCTTGTAACTAGCACCATGTATACCCCACCACTTGCCATAATTTGTTATATACCTAACCAATTATTGTGGACTTGTTAAGACCTATACTAACCATTTTGGTAAGCTAATAAATGTTTCTATATAGACCTTGATATTTACCTCACCTTCATCCGCACCGTTGAGGATTTACGAATCTGAAGTCCCTTACCCCCTCTCTTTCCTGAGAGTGGGACGTGACAGACCTGCACTTTGCTACTTGGCGCTTTGAGACACGTTGACATTAAGGTAAGGTACTGTGTGGGTAAAAGCCTACACGAATAAATTCGCCAGGGATTATTTGCCGGCGGTCTGAACGGAGCCTGCCGGAGCCACTGCGGGGGTGAGCAGGAGGCAGCAGGATCTGAGCAGAGGTGGGAGAAGTGCCGACTGGTATAGGCTTGGTTATAAAAGGTTTGGAAAACCGCTATTTTATGCATGAGAGACAGCAAAATACCAGGCTGGCCTTCTACCTTTGTTCAATCTCCTTTCCGTGTACACAAAGCAATTTCAAATAGAGGATTTGCTTTTCATCTCTCAAATATTATTTCTGTTCATCCAAGAAGCCCTTCCCCAAAAGCGCTCTGTATCACTGGGGACCTGCTCCACACTCCAAATGCTTTTTTCATGTAATAAATACTTGACATTTAGAAAAATCACTTCTAAATTTACACAGTGCAGAGCTCACAGTTTGAGATTACCCTCTAAGCACCCTGAAGTGCCAGGCGCATAAATAAATATCTTTGCAAATAGATTCTCATTTATTAGTTTTGCAAGTGTATTTTCCCTTCTTGGAGATGGGCGATTACTACAGAAGGAGAGGAAGAGCTCTGGTTTAAGTTGAATAGTAAGAAAGTGATGGAGAAAGGCTGATCAAAAATGTTAAAATCTCTCCTTATTCTCTTGATTTGCTTTCTCTCTTTGTAATTTAAGTTTTGTAATTATGGTGCTATACGTCTAAATGGTTCAGTTGTGCTTCATGTCACGGCCAAGCAAGCACAGATCAAGCTGTGAAACGGCAGCAAGAGATAAACTGCAGTTTTTAGAGAGAGGAAAAATCTGTCTGTCTGCAGCTCATGCCTGGTGTCCATCCCACAGAACGTAAGTGGGTCTCAAGACATGGTGGATTTACCCCCACAACACTACTGGGAGAGCACCGGGCATTGCTGCCCCCATTTGGAAGAGGGAATAATAGAGGACCAAGCGCTTGGCCAGAGGGAAATCAAGGGCCTGCTCACTCCTCTCACTACATGGAGATTACAAGGAAAAGATCCCGACAAAGGCACCCTTCCCTCTCAATTGCAAAGTCTTGCCTCATTTCCAGGTGTGCGTTCAGTTTTGGGCTCCTCACTACAAGAAGGACATTGAGGTGTTGGAGCGTGTCCAGAGGAGGGCTACNAAAGGAAAAAGAGAAAAGATTCCTGCTGGCCTCAAACTGGTTAGCATCCCTTCCCACTGTCACAAAAGGCCTGTGGATGGTGCCTGCGCTGCGGAGGCTGGAGTACTGGCGCAGTTAATGGTGTCGTGCCAAGGATACAACCTTAACCAGTGAGCAAGGTGATCTTTTCGCTTACTTTAGCTGTCAAGAATGTAAACCTCTTGTTCAAGTTGGCTCTGTGTTGTCAGTGGAGGCAAAACTGTGCCGTGGTGGAGGGGATAAGGGTCCTGTTTCCAGTAGTCCAGAAGATCACTGGACTAGGGACGAAGGCTATGTCAGCCCAGGCGTTTAGCCTGGGGCCAGGCTGCACAGCCCAGTCTCCTCTTCAGTACAGGCTGAGCCTTAGTGGCCCGAAACGCAAGGGAACAGGGATTCTTGGAGATGCCTCGGAGCCCTTGAGCTGAAGGCTTTCAGTGTGGGGACTGCCTGTGCCTTGCCATGAAGTCTGTGAGTCAGCAACAGCGATGACCATGATGATTACAGACTTCTGTTTGGGTCTGGATGTGCCAAAACCTTGTTTCTTAGCCAAGTCAAAACTTTGGTGAAACTGAAGTAGTTTGTCACGTTTTCTGGCGAATGACAGATGAAGCCGTGTGGAGACTGAGGGTGGAGGTCCCTGTTAGCACAGAATCACGCTCTTCTACTGCTTACCTCTTTCTCTGAACGTGGACACCCAGATTGGCGGAACATGCTGCCCGGTCAAGCTTCATGACACCCTCTTTGTTAATGTTGTATTACACTGAGAACTGGCTATTACTTACCTCCAGTTTCTGGTTCTCCCAGGAAGATCTAGCCTATGGCTCCCAAAGCCCCCCAGACTCACAGTTACTTTATGCCTTGCAAACTAATTTATCCAAGTGAAGCAGTGACAATCCCTAAGTGAAAGCAGTTTTACTCGCACTGCTGGATTGCCGAACTAAGCTAAAGCCAAAGTACAATAGGATTAAACTACTTTTAACGTATCTATTCAGGGCTGCACAACAGTTCGAGCACACAAATCCAATACTGATTTCCACAGGAACCTTTCACAGAGAAAAGGAGCTTTTACATTCTCATTTAACTTCTTGTGACTGTGAAAATTGTTTTAGAGCTCAAAGAAATTAAGTTCACTATGTTTGTTGTTCACAAAGGTACATCTTCTTCCAGATAATCCTTATCAACCTGATCTCATTATGTGCTATCTCTAAGTGATGTTACACAGCCTGTTACTCAGCTCCCATGGTCACAAAGTCACTGCCACAGGTGTAATTATCGGGCCATAGACAAGCCCCTGACTTTGTATGCAGAAGGTAAGTGGTAGCTCAGTCTGGGCTTATACCGTACTTCACCAGCACTGTGGAGCCTTAGGGCCGAGCATCAAACTACAGACATTCCGGCCCAGCTAGTCACCCCACAGCCTCCTTCAAACCAGGGAATCCAGGGCATGATTTATCACATCCTTAAAAAACCCTACAAAAAGCCAGGTCAATTATTCTCCACTTCTCTGCACAGACCATAAAGGGAACTCCACAGCGATGACACCTGCACCGTCATACAGAGACCACCTTTGGTGTCAAAGTGCAGCTATGTCAGTTCACTGCTAGACTATGCAGCGCCGAGCTCCTGCGCTGGGCCACGTTCTCCCCCCTCCGCTTTTCCTTTTCCCCTGGTCTGAGGTCACTTTGCAGTGATCTCCCATCTCAGCTGATCTCTTGCTGTCTGACTTCTGAAATTAATACCCTCGGCAAATCATTCAGCTCCTGCGGAGCACATACAACACAATCAGCATAATTACTCCACGTCACACCTCAGTTGTCACTTCACTTTAATGGACTGCAAGTAAGATGAACTTGAGAAGTGCTCTAAGTTAATGTTCTTAGAGTTTCTATTTTAGACCCTTCTGAAAGATGTTAAATATATTCAGAAAAAGAGTTTTCATCCTAGAAATTATTATCTGTATTATAGCAGAGAGAATAGGGCCAACAGAGTTCAGAACTCTATGATTAAGGCGCTGTTAAAAACCATTCATTGTAGACAGGGAAAGGGTAGGATGGGAACGATGGGACTTGATCTAATAAGAGTGTTTATGATGTAGAAATTTATATATGAAGTAGTCGCCCTGACTACGAAGTAGCACCCTTTGCTTATGGACCATGGAGTTTAGCACACAAGTCACCCTACCTTGAACTAGAGACTTTGGTTGCTGGGATGAATCTCAGGCCACTTCCTTCTGCCTTTACACCTTTACAGCAAGGTGAAATGCCCAAGGACACCTTGGGCTGTCACAGCTGCTAGGTCTGCCTCCCACTCCAGCCCATCCAGTACTTCAACATTTGCACCAGCAGATGGAGAGCAGTGTATTCGATGTCAGAGTACCAAAATCTCCCATTTTAGGTGACTGACTCTGCTCACACGTCCCTCAGCCTTCCTCCATACATTTCTCCACACTGTATCATGCACCAGCACATCCAGAGTATCTCAAATCTTGTCTCTTACTCTATGCCTCGGAGAACATCATCACCTCTTGTGGATCCAGCTTTGAAACCTCTCCTGTAAGTGTAACAACACTGTATTTTGGAAACGTAGAACCAATACACTTAAAATCCAGCTAGAACTGGAGTCCTTTTGGTCCTTTTTTGTATCACAATCCAGTTTTAGGACATTTACCAGTGCAGCATGCCACCCAGCTCAACTCCTTCCTCTTCTACGGGCGATCCAGACTCATGCACAGTGCATGCTCTGCAAGGCGAAGCATCAGTTCTAGGGAGGCAGCTCGAGCTGCAGGACCGTTACTGAGTGGTTTTGCCCTGTTAAAACTCCACACACAATACAAGAGGGATTTTACTCCTTACAAAGGAGATGAAAAGCCAAACAAAAAGAACTAATGCTCCTGCAGGTTTGGAGTTACACAAGCTTAGAATTCAGAGGTTTTTTGCTCTTAAAGTCTCTCAAAATAACTAATAAAGTAATTTAGAAGATGAAAGCTGTTCTGTTTCTAACCCTTGTGTCTTTTTCCCAGCACATCCAGCATTTCTTCCCCCGAGTGTGGTGGGACATGAGCGTCTGGACTCATTCCGCTGTGCTGCAGAGAACAGACAGCAGCTTAAATTCAGCCCTTGATGGGCTCTCTCTTTTTTTCACTTATATGATAAAAGAGTTTCATCTGCATTTATACACTTAAGAGCTAATGCTTCCATTATGGTATCTCCATTAACCAGATGGTTCCATCTATCAGCCTGCACAGCCCGTGAGACCTTAACACTCCTGTTCACCATTAATTGGCTCTGGCCGCGGAGTGAGGATGACGCAGACACTTGACACAGGATGGAAGAGGCGAGCCATAACTTATGTGTATATCTTAAACCCCAGGCACATCCAGACCTTTGAGGAGAAGGCAATTCCCCCTCTCTATTAAAAATGCTGATGGTCTTCCCCAGCCTAAACGTGGATTTTTCCAGCTTCTGGCTGTCATGTGGCCATGACCCCAGCTTCCCTAGCTCCCTGCCATGGCTTTCAGCCTGGGGACTAGCCTTTGGCCACTCTCTTTTCTGGACTAACCCACTCCCCTTATGTTGAAACATCTTCACACGACACTTTTGCCTAACAGTATTTTGAGGCAGGGAGAAAACTGAACCTGGTCTTGTACAATCTTGTTGCTCCTGGGAGAACTCCTTCTGAAGCCCTTCTAGCACCAGGGACCATGTGCTTCCCACAGCAGGAGTAGCATCTTCATGGGAGATGCTCTGCCCCAAGGAGGATGGTTTGTGCTCGGTGTGACCCAGAGGTGCTACAGCTCTTTGACAGGCACAACCCCAGTGCATAATCCCTTCTTCCTGCTCCCCTCTTGCCCAGCCAGCTTCTTCCAGACTGCTCCCCTTCTAAGTTGGGGGTGAGGAAGAGGCAATGCTTTGGCTGGGGCAGCACCTCCTTATTCTGTGCCCGGACCAAGCAGTCCCCATCATCAGGCAGTGCTGCTCTTTTCAGTGTCTAAGCTGTTCAGATGTTAAATATTTGAGGTGGCTAAGCTAACTCTAAAATACTTTCTTTCTGCAGTCGAAATGACACTTCTGCTTTAGAAATCGCCCAGATTATGAGGACACATTTGCATCTGCATCACCCATATATCCAGCTGCTAGCACCGCAAACAAAAGAAACCCTTTGGTTTTGATCATACAGGAAAGGCTGACACCCTATGGGAAGGAGAGAGGCCACAAAGACCCAGATCACCGCTGGACAGAAGCCACTTGGTGGTCCGTGAGGCCACGTAAAACCTTTCAGTTCTAATCCTCTGTTCTGGCTGCAATAAGATTTGGCAATTGCAGTTCAGTCCCTAGAGGGCCCTAAAGGATAATAGTCCACATCACAAAACAGCTGCATGTACACATTTGACCTGATTTGTGGAGACAGTCAGCTTCTATTTGGAGAAGTCGCTGCAAGCAGCGCTAAAGCTATAAGGCCTTCTTCTGGCCAAAAATAACAATCAAATGCTTTGCGGGAAAATGCTTTTTCTGAAATTCATCTTTTTTTTGAAATTCATTCATACTAGTATCTGCGTATATGACGAAAACCTGTATTAATAAAAAAATACACATAAGCCACTAAAACACGTCTAGAGGGCGACTCGCTGCACATCTACTAGATGTACTCACGCTCAGTATTTTGTATAAAAAACTTCTGCATCAGCGGTTTTAACGTTTTCAGTTACTCACTGTTTTCAAAGTGTTCGGTTCTTTTTAAAGATAGTTTTCAAATTTAAGAGCTACTTTTAGAGGACAACAGCCACAACTTCTGCTTCTTGTTTGGCTCCTTCTTTTCCTTGTTTGATTTTTCTTCAATAAATAATCTAAAAAAAATACTTCAAGTCATTAGAAGTAACTAAAGACGATGGTTAAGTGTGTTGTCATACAAGAATAGAAAAGAATGAAATTAGATGAAGGTATTGATTGAGCAATACATATTTATGCATGCCCCAACGCCCCAACCCCTACACCCTTTTTTTGAGCACAGCTTGCTTTTTTCCTCGTACAATTTTAAGGAACTGTCTGTACTTCTACTGAGAGCTGCTTAACACCGCTGCAGAGGAATCAGACTAAGGCGTTTTCTACGCTGCTGTGCCTCCGAAGGCTTGGGTTTGATTATTAAGTCTCAGGAACTCAAAAAAGAAAGAAAATCACAATTATGCCTAATAAGTCTTTATTTCCAAACAGAAACTGCAAAAATATTCTATTACAGAACAGGTAACGAGTGCAGAATTCTAAGTATGCGTTATAACAGTGAAATTGTTGCCTCCTTGACAAAAAATCATTAGGCACTTAAAACATGAAAACAAAGTACAAATTAAATCAGCCGTAACAGATGACTCAACGATACAAATTCATCTTGGTTTTCCGTAATAAAAGCACACACATGGTTGAGGGGCTTCTGTGCCTCCTCCTACACCCTGCGCAGAGACACTTCTATGTTACGCCGCACAGCTTCTACTCGGACAACATCGAGTTCACATCTGAAAACACAACTAAAAGTTCAGCGTCGAGAGAATCTGAGAGAACCTTTTTGGAAAGAGCAGTAGCAGAGCCTACACTAGCAGCTTCACACAGAGCTCAGCGCATGTGGAGGAGCATGAGACCAGCTCCAATGGCGGGTAAGCTCCGCTCGGACAATTGCAGTGAACAGAACCCAAATGAATGCAAACGAGACACATTTTAAGAGACAATGAAACCTCTGGGCAAAAGCTATGGTGGAAACTTTATGAAATTACATTTTGACACATGGCAGAGTCTCTGAAAAGAAAAACCATGCATTTGTCATCCCTTAGGAGCAGCTCCATGTAGAGCCTCTCCCTTCCCCCACCTTCTCACTTGCAGATCTTGAACTAAATCGGAAGCAGAGGTGGCCTCTTCAACCCACCTTAGAAAGGTAAATCTAAGAGGCAAGTGTCCAAATGACTAATGAAAATACCCTTCTAGAAATCAGAAAGACCCTTTATAATTATTTTGGGTTGTAGCTCTGGTTTTTTTAGGTGATATTATGTAACTTTCCCCACCGTTTACTCTGGTAGCATAAAATACAATTAATATTTCAAATAATTTAAATTAGATACTCAAAGAAAAGAATATTAAGAATGTTAACAGGAAGAATACGCATGAAGCTAGAACATAAAATGTGCACATAAAACACGCAGAAGGTTCAGCTATTGTACTTCGGTTTCACAAGCATTTAAGAATGATGCTGTACCGCAGCACTAGGTACTACGAAGGAGTAGAAAGAGGTGTTTTTCGGGAATGACCTGACAGCTGAGCCACGATCCGTGAAGCCTAGCAGGCTGCTGCATTACAGACTTGCTGTGAATAATCTCCTCTTGTCAAAGGACTGAAGTGAATAGTGAGGAATTTAAAACTGGCAATCTTACCTCAGACTAGACTATCCTGTCACAACCATTAGCGGGACGCGTTCTGAAGCCCTCTTGCCCTGATACCATGAATTCATGGTGGGACCATTAAACACTTCCATCGCGCAATTGTCTGAGTTTCACCCCTCACTGGAGAAAAGCCGGATGAAAAAAAAAGACAAGACATGGCGGTACTTGGTGCAGCAACAAACACCGCTGTGGCATACTGTATTGCTGAAGCTACGTCAGGATTTAGCAAAAGATAGATCTGACTGTTTATTCGATGGCAATACAAGGATGCCACTCCTCCTATTTAGCCTTAAGGGCTAATAAACCATTCCAGCAGTTCTGGACTTGCAATAAAGCAGCACAGCCAGACTGTTTTCACCTTTAAACCAGTATCTGCCAACACCTACCGCCGATGGGCAGTTTTTACTCACACACAGAGGGGCGTGAGCTGAGTAAATCACCACACATCACAGTAACGAGTTCAGTAACTCTGCAGAACTCCTTGGTCTATGGCAAACCCGAGCTGATGCAGTCCCATTGGGTTAAGCTTCTGTCACACTGAATTTACATGGTCCCGAGAGCACGCTGCCAGGCTGCTAGCCCAGCTGGACCAGTGGACGCTAACCCAGTAACCCAGGGTTGTTCCCCTGGTTGCTCCTGCGATAGGAAAGTATCCTCAAATGCGACTTTATGAAAGGAGAACGCTAAAAAACAGCAATAGTTCCTTTGTTTAGCGGCTTGCTGCAGATCATTTCATGCTCTACTTGATCATTATGATAATTTAGAGCCAATTAAGAAATACTTAATATGAACATCATGAAAATCTGCAACCAAGCTTAGCAAATATAAATCTGCCCACTCGTTGAGCTCCGTAGCTGAAAGCCCCAAATGATCTCTCCAGAGTACCCTGACAGCTCAGCAGCCTTTGAAATGGGCTGAAAAATTCAGAGGAGGATGATGTTCCTGCCTAAAATGACAGAATTCAAAATCAAGACAGCCAGGCTTCATACGGTAAATACACATCCCTTTGTGGCCGCTCTGGGTTAGCAGACCCAGAGATGGAGGGATCGGCTGCCACCAGATGAAGGACTACCTGGCTGTGAGTATTTCAGGCTAAGATGTATTTAACTAACAAGCTCACGTGTAAGAAGGCTTCCATTTCAGACTATGCAACAAGTGTCTATCAGCTGTTGAAATAAAGCTGTTTCAGAATAAAATCCTCCACAGAATATTCCCTGGGCTTGATCTCACACAGACCCGTACACAAGTGGATGTTGTGTGCTTGATGGACCCAAGCGTCCCTGGAGGAGGTACTGCACGGATGTTCAGGATCTCACTCCACAGATTGGTCACAGGAGAGCGAGTGACATGCCAGAGAAAGATCCCTCGGTTGAACATTTTTTAAACCTAGATTGCCATGTCAGGCTGCAGCTCCACCTCGGAGTCTGGGCGGGGTAAGGTCTAAGTGATCACTTCACTCAGACCAATTAACGGAACCAGATACCCGCACTGGATAAAAACAAATAATACATAAATACAGGAATATTTTGCTAGTAATCTGGGGAGGCCACAGAAGGCGCCAGGTCACCTAGATCATTTATTTTCTTTTCCTGAATCACATAGGACAGAGAATTTAATCTTGATTCAAGCATGGGAGTATGTCAAACACCTCACTACTGTACACAGGAAAGAGAATCAAAGTGAGATTAACTGGTCTCAAAACCACCAGACCTTGTGCAGCTCTGTTCTCTGCAGATGCCGTTTGAGATGCTGGGATTAGCAGGGGCTGAAGGCAGAGGTGTGCTGAACAACGAGCAAGTTTATGCAAGTTTACTGTCAGCGAACTGAGAAACAGTATTTACAGTCAAAGGGGGTTTTTATAGTTTTTCTGAACCGGCTGGTGGTGAACAGCTTGGTAAAATGACTGTAAATGGGAAAGTGACAAGAGGGAGCAATAATCACCCAGTGTAGGTACCTGGAGTCCTTAAGTGCCTTCTGTCACCACAGGGAGAGATGGGCCCCTGCCCACCAGAGCAGCCACTGTGCTGCAATCCCCCCTTGCAGGAGCCCATCTCTCCCCTCTGACCAGGGAGACTCCCAGAAATGTTACCTTACAGGCTTGAACGAGGTCTCAGGGGACCTCTGGGCCTGTCCAACAGCCATCAGATAACAAACAGCCCCCGATGTGTCCCTACAGTCCCCCCTGCATGGTCTCACCCTCTCCTTTGCTTTCACTCTGAAATTCTGTTGGCATGAACTGATTTTCTCTTTTTGTTGCCATGTTAGGCTTTTGCCAGCTCAGCGTGCCAAAACGGCTCAGACAGGAGCCAGGGATGGCATGAAGGATGGGGGGAAACGCAAGAGCAAGGACTGGACTGCGTAGCCAGCCATTGCCGCTTCACTCACTGCATAGTTTCAGCCCAAATTTAGCACCTCCAGTCAGGCAATGCGAGTATCCCACCACCTTGAGATGTAAACCGGGCCATTTAAAGTATGTTTTACTATGCTGCAAGGGTAGCAGCGCTTGATTCATAGCCCTACAAACTCCCTAGCAGACACTAACCAGGACTACATAACGCCCCACAGGGGGAAGAGAAATAACCAACTCAAGGCACGACTGGATCCTAAAGGAAGAGGCAACATTAAAGATTCAGAAGAGAAAAAGGAATAAAAGCAGCCAAGCAGGTCTTAATCTAACGATGCCGTGAAGCAGTCATGTGCAAGGACACTGCCGGCGTCTGCAAAGGTACTATTAGCACAGTGTCAGTGTTTCTATCTTTAGAAAAGTATTTAATCTCCATATTCAGTCCACAGCACGTGACAGCATCGGAGGCCCACAAACCCTAAAAATGGTCATTCCTCATGTGAAGTAGAGGCAACTGAAAGGCCTTTCCTAACTTTTGGTCAAGAATCCTTAATCAAAGCTGCACTCGGCTCAGTCTTCCAGAAGCGTCACAAACATTCCCAGCCAGGCACAAAATCCATTTATTCATCATGAACCTGGCACAGATGTAAAATCAATGAGAAATCACAGATGTAAAATAAATGAGAAATAATTTATTCGGCTACCCGAGAAAACATCCTTTCCCCCAGCGAGTGTACTTCAGCAGCTCTTGATCAATCTAACTGTACCCTGTCGCACAGAAATGCCGCTATTAACTTGCCCAGCCTGTGCAGAAATGAACACGAGCCAGCCAGCAAGCACACAGCAGTGGTAGCTGTAATAAAACCGAGCAGAAGGTCTGCACTCCTGCGGAGTGAAGTGGATGCAACTAACATCTCATAATAACTTCGCGCCTGGAGCAAGGCCTGAGAAAACTGCATTAAAAATAGGTTCTTAATCTAAAGTCTAATGGAGCATATTTTTATTCTGTGAGGAGTTAAGAGTATTTGTAGAAAAGGGTAGGAAAGGTTAACAATTCCTCTGTGCACTTCTTGTCAGTCCTGTGCTCCACACAAATCACTGCGAGCTTTGAGAGCACAGAGGATGAGGTCTTTGGGTCAACGGCAAGCTTAAACCCTGCTGAAACAACATTAAAAGTCAAAGTGTCTGTCCATGCTACAGAGCTTTCAGTTTTCTCTCATTTGTGAGTGCTACATCACACTCCTTCAGTTAAGACCTCTTTTCATCAAGGAACTAGAACAGGTTTCTTCTTTCCAGCTAAACCTCTTTCTAAATGTATTCCAATAACATTTCCAGTTATTAATACGTGTGTGTTATAAATAACATAGCTGCACAGAAGTCTAGACACACAGTAACTTCAGTTCTTCATGGTGTGTCACAGCACACTGTATACATTTATTCACTGAGGTAATACAATATGGTGTTAACTAACAAATGCTTTTGAAAAACGTTACTTCTCCATTGCAAATAAATTTCATTTTCTCCTCTCCACACCTTCTACTTACACTTTTTTGCCACTTGCTGAGTAAGTTCACTGAATTTAATCTGAGCAATGATGATGGTACCCTTTGCATCATCTCTATGTACATGCAGAGCACTTGCCATTGTCCTGGATACAATGCAAGAGCCTCTCCATCTCTAAAAGATGTATGATTTTTTTCCAAGTCAAACCATGGCGCTGCTACACAGCCAAGATCATCTCATTGCACTGCCCTAGACTGGAGTAAGTTCCAGCCCTTGCCTGAACACGGGGGCCTCTGTCTCTCTGGATGAAATACGACATGGTTCTCCGCAACCCAGGCTGTTTGCATCACCCAACGGACAACGACATCACTTTGCACAGCTTCCAGCTACACACACTCAGGGACAGTCTACATGAGCGATTTATGGCACAGAATGAGATTTTTTGGGAGCCAATTTGTCTTTGACCTGTAAGTAGGGTCACGCAGTAGGCAATCGTCCATAACACTTGTAACATGGATGCAGGGTCTTGGAGCAGCCAGCTCTCTGCACGTGAGCAGCAGGTGCCTGTGGACAGAAACTGGCACAAATATCACTGCTGGTGAAGACAAAACGCGGATGTTTGGTGCTGGAACCATAACAGATCACAGTAAATCAAACCCTCGTGCTCGCCTCTTTCAGTTACCAGCTGGTGACGCAGGCGTACTCGTTGACTCAATTCTGATGCCTTTGCTTCTGTTAAAAGCCCTGCTGATATTCAGAGATCCACTCATGTATTAGTGGTGTTGTTCAATGCCGCAAAGCACCATCTATTTTTTAAAAACCTTATTTTCAAAAATTGACTTTACTGCTGATATACGCAGCCAGAATTTATGGACACTTTTGCTTGGGTAGGAGTAGTACTGGATTCTGGTATCATTATCTTCAAAATGGATCAAGATGCTGAGTATGTCTCAACTAACAGACCTGGAACCGTAATGATTGACTCTAATACTTTCAGGATTTTTCATGTGATTATAAAACTGCTGCAAGGTAAGCTTTCAAATATTACAACAATATAGAAATACTCTTACAAAGTATCAATTTAAAAATATTTTTGAACCTTATTTTATAAGGTTCAATTCATTTAAGTAGGATTTTTTTTTTTTTTTCAGATATAATCCTCAATGAGTGGAATATTGAAATGCCCTTTAAATCGCTTGATTCGGGATTTAATGCTACGGTGGCAAAAGGAGTTTTAGTAAACAAAATAACTAATAGTATATGACTGTTTGAACTGATGATTCAATAGACTCTCAAAAAACCCACTGAAACTCGTCTTTTAACAGAAACTGGTTATTACAGAATTTTTGTTGGGTTGGGTTTTTTTGTTTGCTTCTTGGGGTTTTTTTCCTGCAGTAAAACATATAAGCAGTAACACACAAGCAGCCATAGCTAGGGCAATACCTGCTTGTCATAGCTCCTGTCAATGTTAATGTGATTCTTTCCATCGGGCTGATATTTCACTTTCTCCTGTCACAGGATGTTCTCCACAGGTATTCTTGGACCACAAAGAAACTTAAAGCACAAGAACAGCACAGGTTTTAAATTAAGTGAATGTGGGTTCTTTTGTCATATGTCCTGGTACAGGAAAAAAGCTTGGGGGTGATTCCAAGAGGAACATTCTTCTACTATCGCTTGGTGCAGTTTCCTTATCTGTAGTCACATACTGATACAAGCTATGTTAGGTGAAAAAGAAATAGAAGAAAGGATAGGTTTGGTACCTACAATTTTTCTAATGAATGGTCCACCTCATATGTCAGCCGTGATAAAGAGCTGTGATTGCCGGAATGTGTGCAAAGTCATGCCCTACCAGGACTCTGGGGATTGCAGCATGGAACCTAGTTTATTGTCCTCATTTGGAGCTGAACTGGACCTTAGAGAGGAACACAAGGGAGAAGAGGGGTTTAAAAACAATTATACAGCTCTGGTCCTTCAAACACTTGTTCACAAAATTAACATCATTCACATGAGTGATCCCATTAAGTCCACAGCATTATCTATTGCCCACAGAATGAAAGCCCATAAACCACTTGACTATCTCTAACTTGAGGAATTTTTTCATCTGTGCACCCTGGGACAAACTAAGAATGACACGGCTCTGAGTTAATTACTTGTCTGTAGCTCTTCTCATCACCTTTCTCATGTAGATAAATGCTAGTGTTTACAGGATCAAGTTCTTAATTGAAAATGTTCACTGCCAACTCACGCAGCTACCATACAGAGACTATTGCCTGTATTTTGTGGCATTAATAAAACCAGAGATCTTACGTCATAATATTTTAATGGTACTTGGAAGAAGCAAAACATGATGCATGTCACATATTGCCACCATCCTGAGATTGTGCTTTGCTACAATTAAACCAATAGTAAGGATTTTCAGAATTTCCCAAATAAATATTATCTTGTATTTAAAAAAATGATTACGCAGAATTCAGAAACGTAGCAGTCGCTGTGTGAAAAAATCACTTCCTTTTCTCCTTGAGTGTAAAATATTTCTCTATTGTAACAATGCAGTTTAACGCGCACAAAATCACATCAGATCAAATTCAACACCGAATTGCTGAGATACACACAAATTGCCTCCTTAGGATCATCACCCTGGAATTAAAACAATAAAATATATTATTGATAGTTCTTTTACAGTAGGAATACTGCTTGTTATAGTCAAAATAAGCCAATATCTTAGCCTTCTGTGCATGCATTTCACCTTCTGCATCTGCTTTTTCATCCTTATTTCAGACTAGGAGTCTGTGACGTTTATTGTACAGCATCACAGGCTCACAAAATTCCCCTGGGTAAGCTGGACTGATCGATCATAGCTAGTGCCTGATCTATCTTGCACATCTGCTCTTTCTAAAGGAGGACTCCTTCATCTGAATACCCCCAGAACTGCTCATGCTTACGCCACCTGCATCACCCTCTTCACGCTTCCTAAGCTAACCAAGGCTGGCTCTAACCAGAATCTTTATGGGACACATCCACTGCGAATCTGAGTATGGCTATTTTCTACGTTATATTATCTTAGTCGTATTTTGAAACAGCTAGAGATTGAAATTATTCTGTTTCTTCAACAGGCTAGTTCTGCTGTGGAAAAACAAAACAAAACAAAGCAAAAGCCTTCTAGATCTGTAAATACTTTTTCATTTGATTTTAAATCTTACATAAATTCTAACTTGATTTCATCTATATTTTTCTATTCTGGTAGGTTTTAACTAAACCAAAAGCAACTTATCTCCACTAGTTTCACTACTCACATTATTCTTAACACTCAAACTTAGTTGGTGGCTGAACACATGAGCAAAGTGTGTGCTTAAGGGCTATACTGCACGGGTACTAGAGCAAAAGACCTTTCTTTCAGTGTTGTTTACATCTAATAATTTCACTCTGGATAATATTTGCCCAAGTCAAGGACAGGTTGAAATTTGGCTGCCTGACAGGAATCCAGAGGTGTCCTTATTTTCAAAACGTGGTATCATTTTTCTCAAGGTAATGAAAAGTGACTTGTGGGTCAGCTCGTATTTCTCTGGGTGCACTGACAAACTGCAAGCACACAAGAATTTCAGCTGAATTTAAGCTCATGTTGGCTTATTACTGTCATAAATAGGTTATTTATAACAATTGTATTTATAAACAGGTTAGGTATAACAGTATTTATCACTGATTTGGATTGCAGGAACTTTCATGATTAAAAAAAAGATGATGTGCTGACAGAGTTTGGAACAAAATGATTCTCTTTCATGTTTAATTCCTGAGCAAGTAAGCAGGCAGCCCCCTGCTTTACAGGATGCTGCCCTGCTAGCTGCACCTTGAGTGGAGGGCTGCACTGCTGCTCTCTCTGTCAGAAACAGATGGCTTTTAATCATCTGGTTGGAATTATAAAGCCCAGACCCAGTTTTGACTTTCCAGGTAAGATCCACTCAGACTTAGTCGAAGGTTCAGCAGTTGTTACTGTGCTTAGCCTCTCCTCCCTCAGTCCTTCTGCTCGGATGATTGAGCACTACTCTCTTTCCCAGGCTCAGGGAGTCTCAGTTTCATCCTTTCTTTCTATGTTTTCTTTGCTGTTGACTGACTCCTCAGAGCAGCTGCTCTGTGTTACTGTGCTGGATGTCAAAGCAACGCACATTCATCTTCTCTGCTGTCTCTTTCTAGCAAACAGAAAACCTGATGGATTCTTGGTCAGACAAAATCTGCATTTTAACCAGGCTTCCGGGCAATCAGATTTTTGCGAGTCTAATTAATTTATCATCTGACAATTTTTCTAATCCAATTTTTCTGTCTATTTTTAAATATGAATCAGTCCATCTCCCCTCCTCGAACCTATGTTTACTTGAAGCTAATGACATGCCCTTCAGGCTTATCAGGTTAAACCAATGAACAAACAAGACTTCTTTCAGCTGCGTGGCCACAGCAAAAATGATTTGGTAATTTAATACAAAATAATAAAGATCATTATTTGAATTACATTTCAAGATTTTGCTGACGTGTCATTTTCCATTTCGCTGTCTGTGACAGGTACGCATCTACTTTAGATGTACTATGTACATCTACATGTACATATCTGTTCAGCATAATCATAAAGGTGCAGGAGCGGATATTGAGGGAGATGGAGTTTCCCATATTGTTCAGCGTCAGCTCTACAGGGCTCTCATATCTGACAATTCGCTAATGAGAAAAGTTCACTTTTACAATGGTAAGGATGGTGTTTAGGAGCAATACTGCCAATACGATTCACTGGGATGCAGTTATGCTCTCCCTATATTGTTCCAGAGCCTGCTACCTGCTTGCAATAGAGGTGCTTGCAGCAGAGCAGCTTCCTTCACTTCCTATTTACAGCAGCAAACTTCTGCGTCCCAGCACAGGGTGAGACTTCTGTGGGCACCCAGCGGCGGAAGGACCCCTTCAGCTACCCACTAACAGGGAAGAGCGTGCAGCAGGGAGAAGAACATAAAAGGGAAATTGAAAAGAGAAAGAAGATCGTTCCATTTTTAGAAAAGGTCATCTTCAGTGAAATATACTCATTAGAGAATTTCAATTATCTCTAATAGCTGATAATAGTAGCAGAATGGTAGCTAATACTGAAAGCATTTAATTTATTTGGTTTTAAAGGGATAACTTTTCTCTTTGTAAATACAGTGATTAACATACTGGAGAAAAATCTTAGGACAGCACAACTTATCCTTCTGGTTGTTTTTTTCTTTACAGCTTATTTTGCAAATTTGGCCACAGAAGTCATTTTCAGTCTGTCAAGCATGGACAGCATTTAATTAACCCGTACAGATGCTTAAACATCTTTGTGGCTTCTGTCTGCTTCTCTCTAGATTAAATATTCATAAAGATCTGCCTTTCATTTTCTTAGCTGGTGTAGTTACTACAATTAAAATTACATGGCAGTCTCCAGCGATTTATATTATAGGAAGAATAAATATAATGGAAACTGCAGGGTAGAAACAGCTTAGCCACTAAGAAAAATGCATTATGTATTTCTTAACCTTTCCCATATGCTGCGACTTTTTACACACACATACACCCCCTCCTAGGTAATCTCCTGCTACGGACTAGGAGAATGGGTTCCCTAGATGGCTTTTAGATCCCTTCTCACATGTTTTCCATTATTCTAATAATATACAAAAGCAGTTTATTTTTCTATTTCTTCAAATAAACTGAAACTGAATAAAATTGTGCCTTCTTGGTACTGCAATCTGCTAGTTTAATTTATCAGTCTCTGACGATGAACCAAATGTGAAAGTATCTTTGATAGCATGTTTTCTAAATACCATCAAAGGATATTTTCAAATACATTTCAGAATCTAGCCAGAAGAAAAGCCCTTAGCTTTTGAACTTAACATTTCTGGCTTGAACAAGATGATGCTATTTTAGTTTATTTAACTTGAGTAACAAAGTCATGAGATTACCTCAGTCCAATTAAAGCATATTGTATACAATGGTAGTTCTACCCTACATTTCACTTACTGTTACATTAACTTGAACCCCCTGGAAAAATAGAGTTCTGTGAAAGGCAAGTCTGGCAACAGCATTGTGAGCTGGGGAATTTCTGAGTTAGCTTAAAAGAGGAAGAAGTATTTATACAAACAGGTCTTATTTTGTCAACAGGGCCAATCAAGACTGAAAACATGTAGACAAATCTTTTCAAAGTCATCTGTAATCTGTACACAGTAATTGTCTCAAGGTCAGAGGCCAGACTCTGTGCTGCATTTCTCTGAGGCAATACACAAATGGTAGAGGTCCAAAAGGGATGGGACAGTTACAAAGGAAAGGGAATGACACTTCATCTTATATTTCTAGCTCCCAGATTCTGAGCTGCCTTAAGGTAAAATCCTCAGCAAGATCTGCTGTGGTGTATGGCAGCTTCCTCACTGCTGTCCACAAGCTGTTGTGCAGCCCAGGGCTGCGAGAGCATGCTGCTCTAAACTTACCTTCACCTACAAGAGGGAACACAGGCACACATGCATGCTACTCCTGCGTGGGGCAATCTTAATCCTTACTTTGGCCTCTGTGCCGAGATTAGGTGTCTTCTCTTGTAGATCATAGGTATGTGACTGCCTTAATAAAGCAATTCACAAGGGAGGTAGGTTTGCGGGAATTGATACCAAACCAAACACAGGTTGGTAGTGACACTTAACTGAGATGAGGAGACGCTACTGACTGTGAATTATGGTGATAATGCCTATGGAGCTATGCTCCCCATCTGAAGTTCACAATTAGAAAACATTTCTAAACTCTGTGGTACATTACATTTATTCAGAAAACTCCAGCCTTTCTCTTATTTACGAACACGACTTTCATTGACTGTAAGGTAGAAATATCTAAGGAAAAACAGACCCACACTGTTCATAAAGCAAGTTGTCCCTTGACACATTACTTAAATGATGACATTGTATGTGGCAAGAACGTGACCTACCTTTTTAGTCTGATTCACATTTACCAAACTGCAGCTTCAAAATGCCTTTACTGTGAAGCTGAAGGATCTGGTTGTATTCTTTGGGCATTGCATGGAAACCTGGTTTAGGCAGCTGGTTGTCGTAATAGTGGTGGCTGATTGGCATCTTCTGTGTGGATTTTGAGAAAGGCCAGAAGCCATACAGCTTCACATTCTCACACAGCTCAAGAGCAGCACTAGTGATCATAAAACCCGATGACAACCGGTAGGCTTTCACACCTTTAGTTCTCCAGAACTGGGCAAGACTTTTCAGATAGGTGGGGTGAAAAAATATTGCCCTTTGGGTTGCTCTGAACTCTTGTAGAGTGTGATATACTTTAAAAGAAGTAGCTGTGTTGCTTCTGAAGGAAAATGCTGGCAGCAAAAGGAAAGCATCTCCATAGACTGCAATGTTCTCCAGAAATTCTGTCTTCTTTTCATTTAGTTTGTTGTATCTGCAAAGTACAGTATTTTAGGAAAAGAATGAATGGAATGAAATATCGATATGAATATATTACAGACCAAACCAGCACAACTGCACTTGCGTATACGAGTTATGAACTCTGCTGCACCAGTTCAGCCTGTCTACATTGCCAATTTATACCAACCTGTTGCATGGTGTCATATGTGCAGTTATGAAAATCCTGCTTTATTGTAAAAGAACACACTTCATAGGATTGAATTGGAAACACGGAGCTACTGAAGCACAACAAATTCACTACTAATGAGACCAGGTCCTGTTTACAGAATTGATCTATTCAAGACATTACAAAGGAGAAAGCAAAAAAAAATCGTATTTATACTTTCTATGTTTAAAGATACATGCACTGATATGTATTGCATGTGTTTGTGAAATGTGCTTCTTACCTCAATAGGTATACAATAACCTCCCTTTAAAATCTGTGTGTTTGCCCTGTGTGGAAATACAAGTATGCACATCTTGGAGTGTTCAAATTTTTCAGGATCTTATCTGCTTTTGATACGCTTTTAAAACAGCTGAAAATATCGGCATGTCTATTTACCTCCTTCCATACAAGGGAACACATGGGGATCTGTAAATATGTACAGATCTAACTTCACAAATGAAGAGGATTTATCCTCAGATGCTCTGGTACCCCAACAACCAGCAAAGAGACTTAGTTCTCACCACTGTATAATTCCATGCTCACAAATATTGAATAGTGAACTTCCAGAGTTATCCAAGAAGCGATACAAGACACAAGGGGGTCACTCAGCTCGTTTCCTCTACAGATCTGAGTTGTCTGCATCACCTGAACACATGGTGCTTGCGCCCTCTTTGGGATTCAAAACACTGAGTCCTCTTTGCAGGTCTATCTGAGCAGAGTATTTTCACCTTGTAATGGCCACCAGAGCCCACTTTTCACAAATGGCTCCAGCAGAAATTGGAAAACTTGGTTTCATTTTTCTTCACAACTTGATTAGGTTCAAATCCTCCCTCTTCTCACGCAGCACTTCAAGAGGGAGGATGGCAGCCACTGCCATTTCCGTTCAAAACCTTCACAGAGGAGTTATCAGTTACCTCTTGCACAACTGAACTCATGCAACGAGTGATACACCCCTTCTCAGCCTGAAGGGGTTTAAACCTACAGCTTCTGCTTCCCAGAAAAGCGCCGTTACTGTGAGACTCCGAAACAAAATGAATGAGAGGGGCTCAGCCTCTCCTGTTGATCCTGGGTCCCTGTGCATGCAAGAGTTGCACTGACAAAACAAGCAAGAAACACCTGAACTTAGGCCTGGGAAGAGTGGCTGAAGGGTGAACTTCTGGCCTCTGCTCCAAGAATTTTCTCTGCTTCTACTCAGTGTAAAGTACATAAAGAGCCTTCGAGACAGAATTCAGATCTCTGTTCTTCCTTTGCTAGAAGCCTGAACAACTCAGCCTCATCTTGTTTTCCTTTCCAGCTCTGCCGCTGTAAGGTGTAATGTGGCCCAGCTCCACTGGGACACATAAGAACTGCGCTTCTTTCCTCCAAGAGAGTTCACCTACACCCTGACATTCACAGGTCATTGTACACCCTGACACACACAGTTCAAAAGCTGATTAACCTTAAAAATGGTAACACCAGACTAACCCAGTACCCAAATACAGAATTAAAGTGAATGAAGTCAGAACAGCTCTTCTGAGAGAAGAAACAAACTTAGTGCCAAGTTACCTCCTGCTCCTTCCTCAAAAGCATTTACCGTGTTCTCTAAATATTTAAATAATTAATTTTTTAAAAATCCCAAAGTCCTCTCATAATCTCATTTCATCCTCACACAGGTTTAGCTCCTATTTCCTTCAGTGTAACTCCCGTTAACCCTGATGTGGCTTTATTTGGCTTAAAAATGAGTGCAGCTGTGGCAGAACACTGATCAAGCCCAGACAAACCAGGGCAGTAGTCACCAATGATGCTGAGTCACTGGGCAGTTTTCCTTCCTCATATTCGTGTGGAGCCCCACTAACACGGATGAGCTAAATCTATTATTGGGCAAGCAATAATTCATCTTCATTTAAGTCCAAAAGGGCTGAGTAAGCATCAAGGTAGTTACTACTCATTGCAAAAAATCAAGTTCTACCCTTGAACCAATGACAAATGTCTGTTAGTTATTTCTGTGCTCACTGTACTTCCTTCTTCCTTTAAAGGAAAAAAAAGCTTCTCCTGATGTTGTCTGTTTGACAAATAAAGATATGACAGACAATAAGATCCAGTAAGATCAGTAAGCAGTAAATAACATGCCACAGCAGTCCTTCTTCATAGATAAACCGAAGTTCCAGCCTGCTGAAGATGTCAGATTAGTCAGCCTGGCCTTATTAGATTTTCTTTCCATCAAGAAGGTGAAAAAAAAAATTGCTGAGAAAAAAGTCCGTGAGCAGCTTTTGTATGGATTGAGAAAATGGATTACAGAAATTGGGCCTCCATTGAGGAAACAGCCTTCATCAGAACAACCTATAAGCACTTTACTTAAGAACATGTGCTTACAGTCCTTCTGATAGTCAGACACACATTCCAAGCTTTCCTCAATTATGATTAGCATTCCTTTCTTACATTGGGGGTCATGAGGGTCATGGAGGGGAAAGAGGCTTGGGCTTGCAATCATCAGCTTTCCTCTGTCATAAATTGCGGACTGGTGCCAACCAAGGCGCTTGCTAATCTGGGTATTGCTGACTCCTTTCTGCTACGAAAAAGGCCAGGTTTAACAGATTTCCGTTTAGACTGGTACATATTTTTACATGGGAACTAAGGCTTAATGAAGTAATCTGCATGCACTGCTCTCTATGCTGGTATCCCAACGGATTTCCAACAAAATCTAAATAATGTCAAACAATTATACAATATTGCACAGCAAGAGATTTGCAGTAGTACTTACTTCTGAGCTATGATACTCGGATTAACAGTCACAAGGTTTGTTTTATTGCCAACATCTTTGCTAATGCTTCCTGTGGTTGGAGGAAGGTTACACCTGAAATTGAGAACCATTTACTTAAACAGATGTGCACCAGAAATGCTTTACAGTTATTATTTGCAAATTCCTCTCTTGTGCAATGACACTTTCATGTCAGCTCCCAGGGATCTCTAAGCACTTTACAAATATTAAATAAGGCTTACAGCACTTCTAGTAAAAACATTTAATCTGCTATACAGATGGTTAAAATAGGGCACAGAGAGCTCATTTTCATAAATCATCTCGCAAATCAGGAGCAAAGTTAAAATCCTGTAAGGAGCCACTCTATGAATGCCCTACGTTGTCTGATGGGAAATATTCCTCCTCTTGCCTAAACAATGCATTTCTTCTGAAAGTCTTCCGTTGTTTTCTGTTCTAAAACAGTCTGATTGATACCAGTCCCTCAGCTTGCACAGTAATGTTGACAGCTGCTTCATGAGACAACAACAGTATAACTCGCCCAATTGCAGAAACAGTGGTTTCTGTAAAAGGTAAAGGAAGCAAGTTTTTTAAATCAGTCACTTTGTAAGTTTAGCATGTTAGCATGCAGATTTTTATTAAGACTATTATCTAACTGGAAAGGCTTTTTTTTTTTTTAATTTGAAAAGCCCAGTTATTGGTCAAAAACAGGAAAGGAAACAAAATCCAGCTGACTTTGTGACTGGACACCACTGGGAGAACCTTCACTTGCTTACACTGTTCTCTTGCAGGAACTACAAAGTGCGAGTCATGCACTGAGAGAGCGGGCCAAATTGCGCTCTGAGTATCCCTGGGTTTCTCCACAATCTATAGAGAGAGTTGAAAAAACCTACTTAAATTAGATGCCTAATTTTTTAAATGGCTAACAGAAGGTGAGACAGATATCAGGGCAGTTAAATAACTGCATTAGCGAGGCAGCCCAAGGCTAAGCAAACCATTTCTTAAACCAGAGGTAAACATGTGACATTTAATACCAGGCTTTCTTATTTCAATTTCAGGGTTTTCTTTATACTCTTCTCCTATTTAAACAAACAAAAAAAATAGTTTCCTCTCCTAAAGAATGTTAAATGAACAGAAATGTCAGGTTCTCAGACAATCACATTTCACATCACTGGCAAGGCATCTTTGCAATCATAGATCATACATGTATCCATATAGTCCTCCCTTTACTAAGGAAGCAGCGTTCTGAAATCTACAAAGCAGAAGGAGTATCCTTAGAGAGGCAGAAATAAAGGATTGTCAGGATCCTTCCTCATTGCTACAAACTGTCACTGGCATGCTTCCAAGCCTGCCAAGCTTTTAGAAACACTGGACACCCTTGGTTAGACAAAGCAGCTCTTACCTAAACACAAAATCAGAACGATTGATTTCAGCTCCGCAGCTGGAATTTTTCAGAATGCCTCCATTTCCCACCACGGCACAGGTCTTGAAGGGATAGGCTGAAAGAGGAGAGGACTGCAAACAAATAAAAAGACACAGCAAATGCCTTGTGAATCTTTTGATTGTTTCTTTGTGTCTTCAGTCATTTGTCCTTGCAGGTTTAATCCGGTAAATCCCAGTGAAAGCATTCACCATTTAGCAGACAGTGTTGCCAGGCCTGGACAGCCAAGAGCCAAAAATAGGAACCAACAGACTGAGAACTGCTACTTTTGTCATCAGTAATTTGAGGGAATAACACTGGATTGTTAAAACTGGATTAATACCTTTTAAATACACTTAACAGAAGAATTATCTAGCAGTGCATTGAATCCTTGACAAGCTAAGCTTGTACTGAAGATAGTTTAAATTCATCCATTTTCCTTTGCATTGTAACAGCCTGGGCTTTATGACATAGTCATCGACTTTGTCAGCTAATAGAAGGTAGTTTGTAAATGCTCATTACTTTGTCATCACGCAATGACATTTGACGTAAAATAATGAACTTAGGGGAACCTGAAGATGCTGTAAAGGATAATCATGTGCCCTGTCTTAACTCATGGTGAATGTGACGGCTAGCTGAAGAGGTTACTGTTTCTGGCTGTTCACCCTCTCTACTCCTCTTCTTGGTAGAGGTTGCCATCTTGCAGTGGGGAAGCTGAATAGGAGCTAAGTGCATCCACTTGTGAACCAGCACACATGACAATCTAGCAAAATAATGTAAATTGTTGGCTATTTCAGTTGACGTTAATATACGGGCTGTTATCCCAGGGTCTGAGAAACATCTCATACATCTCGTTCAGCCTCTCCTGCTGTCGGAGCACTGACATTTAACAGAGAGGTCACCAGCTAGGCTACTTTGACTGTGGGAACTGAGCCCACTTGTAAAATTGAGTCAAAACTTGCTTACCCAGAGTGTTATCCTTCCTCCTTCTCTCCTCAGCTTGCCCAAAGAGAAGCAGGAAGGGACACTGCTATGAACAAGGCAAAAAATGTGGGGAAAGTGGCAGGCATCTTGTTGCCTGGCAATATATTACAAAACAACATGTTCAAATATTTTGTTCAATTCTGAGCAGTAGAGCACAGAGGAGAGCCAACTCTGGCGAGCTTAGCAAATATATATGCACCTAAAACATACTATTTTTTTCTTTTGTTCAGTTTAAATTTGGAACAACCATAACCTCTATTGCAATGAAGTTTTTAGTGATTCACAGCAGCATTAGAAAGGAGTAGGCTCATGGTAGCTGGGATCTCACAAATCAAGAACACCAGAGATGGGTAAGAGGGCTCCCATGTACTCTTAAGAAATTAAGTACATGTCTGTGCCATTCTCTGCCTGGTCTCCAGAGCTTACAGTCTATTGCAAATATTGAGCTACAAAATCTGATTCCTTTGCTCAACTTGTGTTTCTGGCTGCAAAGGCCCCACCCCCGTGGGCAACAAAGATGGAGAAATGGCTGGAAGGAATGTCCTGAGCAGCGGCTAAGGACTTTGGGCTTGTCTAGTTTGCAGAAAAGGAGGCTGAGGGACGACCTTATCGCTCCCTACAGCCTCCTCAGGACGGGAAGCAGAGAGGGGAGTTGCTGAGCAATTCTCCCTGGTATCCTGTAATAAGACACGTGGGAATGGTTCAAAGCTGCATCAGGGGAGGTTTAGACTGGACATTAGGAAGCATTTCTTTATCCAAAGGGTGATCAAACACCGGAACAGGCTTCCTAGAAAGGTAGTTGATGCCCCAAGCCTGTCAGTGTTTAAGAGGCATTTGGACAATGCCCTAAATAACATGCTTTAACTTTTGGTCAGCCCTGAATTGGTCAGGCAGTTGAACTAGATGATCGTTGTAGGTCCCTTCCCAATGAAATATTGTCTTGTCTTGTTTTCCCTTCTGTATGAGGTTTACCACCAAAATAGCTTTCATAAGTTATATGCCCAAGCCTGCACCAGAAATGGCATGGGAATACAAGGAATATGAAACATTGTTCCAGACCGAAACGCCTTTGAAAATGGGAATGAGAAAAGCAAGGCAAATGTTCTTAGAGGATCCACTCCTGCATTCAGCTGGCTGCCAAGCCAAGCTGCAACTTGTGTTCTGTAGCAACTCCATCTGCAATCTGATCTATGATACCTTGTCCATGCCTCCACCACCACAGAGGAAGGCGAAAAAAAAAGGTCTTACAAGGTGAATGAAGAAGCGCCTACAGGGGATGAAGGGTCTCTTCTAGAGGAATCAAACAAAGCAGCTGTATTACTAACACAAAATATATACGATACTGCAATTATAATAACAGGTAAAGATACAGTTCTTACCACAGGCAGCATCTTAAAAATATCCTCTGTAATGAGGATGGTCTTTTTACTGTCCACTTCGTAACTCATGTTACTTCCCAGTGGGGTGTTGTTTTGAGAAGCAATAAAATTGTGAACCGCATCACAGCAGGAAGCTAATTCTGACCTGCAAAAAACCCAAAGAAAACATGCTCAAAGACAGGGAAATTAGTAGGAGACTGGTGGTAGAGAACTAGGTGAATGAAAATCAGTTCTAATTAACTAAGCAACAAAAGGGTATATGAACCTCTATAAAGTCATTTCCCTTGACTTGCTTTGCCGAACAAGTCAATTTTACAGCAAATGTTCTGAAACTAATGAGACCAAGAACTCCTGTTCTTATCCTGTTTTTCTCTTTTGGTCCCCCTTTCCCACACAGAAAAAGTTGTAATCGGTCTTCTCCTGATTATTAATTGCTACAGTATATGGAAACACTGGCAGACTTCAGTCCCCAAAGAATTAACGATGTGATTTCAATCAACATAGAATGAGTGATTGTAAGAAACTAGAAGGCTGCAGAAAAAGGAACGGTGATGGGAAGTACTGGCTATACTACTTAGTGAACAGCTAGATGGTTGCAAGCCAATTAATTAATAATTCTTTTCTGCAATGGTTCAGCACGGTTTTCCTGTGCACAATATCACAGATGTCAAATAACTTACATTACAACTTGCAAATAAAGAAGATGGATATCTTTGTGGTAGAGACAGACAGCCTAGCTGTTCCTCAAAACACTCAGCAGAAGTCCTTAAATAGATAAGAGTGCAAGAGATTCACTCAAACTTTACGTAGAAGTGAAGGCTATCACCCATCTTACAATTCCTGTTACCTCCAAACTTTTAAGAATATCATGTGTGTAAACACCCTTTATTATTAACAGTGAAATGCAATGAAAAGCCCCATCAGACTCAAAACATTATAATTCATTTTGTTCTAGGGATCAGTGCTCTCTCTGCTGCCACTGGATCTGATTTTCAGATTGTAAGGCTGAAATATTCATGGCCAGCCATTATTTATTAATTTGTAGGACATAGCTATCTAATTAGCTGAGATACTAAGAGAACTACTAACCATTTAGAGAATAAAATTAATTGATAAGAGAACTGCTTGGAATTTTGAAGATGATAACAGCAGGGAAAAGATAATAATTCCTGTCCTAACACTGAAGGTTAATTATGAAAAAATATACAAATAAATATTTACAGTTAGAGCCAGAGGAATAGAAAAGCTTTATTTCATACTTTTTCAGTGAGTGTGGTAAACCAAACCATTGGAACTAGTTAAACAACACAGGCCAAATTCCGGATGAAAGTAAGCTGACTTTAACAGGGTAAGACACAGGCATGAGAAGTTGCCTCATTCAGGTTTATCAACGATGTACACAGAGCAAATATTCTATTAATAATATAATTTTATTTCTGATGGAGATGAGACATAGCCTAGCACATGGAAGGACCCAAGGATTATGTTTCCTGGAAGACAGGGAAGAGAGTGAACAGGCCTGGGATAACTCCCAATCTCACTTCTCTTGAAATAATTGTCAAAATGGGGGAAAAAAAGGTTCAGAAGGTTGGTTTGATTCATACATAAAATACCAAAGGAAAGAGCACCATTTCGATTGCCAGATGGCTTATGGGTATATATTAACCCATGTGGAATACTGAAACTCCTCAAAGTTTCCAGACATGTGAGGAACACTGGGAATGACTGAGTGCTGCAATGGCACAGATCTGAAATTAATCACAGTAGGAGAGTTACCAGGAAATGTGAATGGGAAGAAACAGTAGGGTTCAGATTTCCACAGGCCATATTCAGCTCCACTCCCTGAACACAGTGATTCCCATTGCCTTGGCCAAGGCCTTAAGGGGCAGGGGTCTGCGGTCAATGAAAACCACTAGGTACAAGGGTGGGGATGGAAGTGAGACTACGCTCATGTGGGTCAGGAGGTGCACACATGGTGAAAACAATTGCTCTGAGCATATCCTAAAAATACAAATAGAGCAATGCGTCAGTAGAGTCAAATGATTAAGTCCAGGAACACTGGATGTTATTGAACGACTCCTGACTAGAGCCCACTAGCTTTCCTTTCTTGTACACTTTTTCCTGTAACCAGCTCTTTAAACCTTAAACTGTACTGCAGTACTAAGCGGATTCAGACATCACTGTCAGGCCCCTGAGGGCACCACCAAGCCTCACTACCCCTGCCCAGTGCCCTGGGGCCACCCCCATCCTACCCATGGCCCAGGACCTCATTTCAGCCCCTCAAAGCCATCAGTCCCTGCCCCAGCAACACGGCAGCAGGACCAGTCCCCAGCTGTGCCCATCCCGTCCCCAGGGAGGTGCCATGCCCAGGGCCAGAGCTGCCCCACTCCCTGGGGTGGGACGGTCCCGGCTGAGGGTCCCTGCTCTGCTGGCCAGGTTACTGAGCTGGGATCCCACTCCCTGTGCCTTAGGGAGCTGCCGTCCCTCACTGCTCCCTGGCAATCACATGGAGATGAGGAATCACAGAAACAATAATTTTGATTTCCTTGATATTTTTCTTAAATCTAAACAAAGCAGGTCTAAATATTATCTCTGTCAACCATGGGGTGTTCAGAGGAGAAGGAATAATGCCAGAATATTCTTGCCCAACTTCAGTAAAACATCTGTTTTGTGTGTGATGGCTACCAGAACCTGAAAAAGCAAAGTGATGGCAGATAACATTTATTAATACAGATGACGTGGTTTTGCTTTTTATTACTTGTTCCACAAGAATGAGAGCTTCAATAAAAGCAAAAACAATCTGGGAGAAAAACAGGTATCAGAATTAATAAGAAAGTAATAGTTTAAATTAATATTATGGATCGATTGAGGAAGTAAACAGAGCCAGGCTAGTTCAGAAACACAGTGAGAACCAAAGAAATCATACTGACTAATGATATACATTCTTATGTTGCCTAAGAGCATACGCACTAAAAATTTGGAGGTAATAATAGAAACCTCTCACTTAGATCAACTCATGACACAGAATCCCACCGTGCCGAAGCATCCGTGCACAGAGCTCCAGTGGGAATGCATGTAACCTGCAGACAGCAATACCCACTGACGACACAGCTAGTGATCTGTTCATACAGGATTTTGTACAAGCTGTGACACGTGGTACCTCTACAACTGACAGCAAACAACGAGGCAGGGGCAGAGACCGGGCAGTTCAAGCAACCTATTACCGCAATTGTCATCATAGTATTAGTGTTGTATGTGGTCTCTGTCATGAGGTAACGACACTCTAAAGAGCATGTACTTGTAAGATTACAACATGTATCGTACAAGCCAATTCTTTTAACAAGTGCTATACGTACGGTGTTGCAAGCCAAGACACCTTTTTAACTCGTGTACCATGTCACCTGGGGAGAAAGAAATTGGTAAAACCTACCATACAAAGAAGCTCCTAACCAGATGGTGGGATAAGAGACAAGAGTCAGAATCTTAACAGCACCAGACGGCATTACCTTAAAGCCAAACTCTGCATTTTCTTTGGAAAGGGAGAATGTGATCCATGTTGCCTGTTCTGACCGGGAGAAAACGCTGAGATATGGGGGCAGCTCTTGGAAGATGGGATGTTACTATACAGAATGAGCATCCACCTCAGATATGTCTAAGAACATGGATGTAGCCTATGGTAAAAAGGTTTAAGTTGCGGTTGTAAACAGAGCCGCTCAACTTGGGGATTGCCCTAGAACAAAGTGTTTTCATGATCGAGTGACAGCATTAGAAGTCCAGCACAAAGGAAGCTGGAGTCAAAGTACCCAAGTGTCATGGTTTCGGCTAGGACAGAGTTGACTTTCTTACTGTCAGCTGGTATAATGCTATGTTTTGGATTTGGGATGAAAATAGTGCTGGAAAAACACTGGGGTTTTTTTGGTTGTTGAAACAGTCAAGGTCTTTTCTGCTCCTTGCACCAGCCTACCAGTGAGAAGGCTGGGGGTGCACAAAAACTGGGAAGAGATACAGCCAGGACAGCAGACCCCAACTGACCAAAGGGATCTTCCATGCCACAGGAAGCCATACTGAGTATATAAAGCTGGAGGAAGAAGAAGGAAAGCGGGGACATTCAGAGTTATGGTGTTTGTCTTCCCAAGTAACTATTATGCATGATGGAGCTCTGCTCTTCTGGAGATGGCTGAGTATCAGATATTTGGTATGAAAAGGCACCTGCTTCTGCACCAAAACTTTACACAGCCTCGTACTTTGGGACACAGGAAAGAGAGTATGCCACTGGAATTGTCTGCTGGACCACTGGGCCAACACAGCTAACTGTGATCTCAAGTGGTTGTGGTAGCCCAATAGGGTCATGAGCCATAGGAGAACCTGACAAAACCATGGGAACTTGACAGTATTTCTTTTCTGTAGACTACACTTCAGTGTGACCCCAGTGCCAGCAGACCTGGGGCCAGAGGGCATTCATCATTGCTGAGGACAGTGTGAAATATTTCCCTGTCATTATACATTGGACTAAATTGAGGGGAGGGGAAAAGTGGGTGGGGATGGACACTGCAGAAGTATCAAAACATGCAAAACATTGTTCCAAATAGATACTCAGCTGTCCTCTAAGGCCACGGTGGGAAGGGTGAGGAAAATCATCTTAATTTGCACTGAAGAAAGCTTAAGTTCAGTATTCGGAAGCACACTGAAAGAGGTTGCCTAGGCAAGGTGCAGATTTTTAACAGATATCTGGCCAAACTTCTTTCAGCAAGGGTCTAAGTCCATTTGATTCTAAGTCACCTTTACAAACATCTGTACAAGCAAGTGTTTCTTTGCAAAAAGACTATCGTATCAGTGCTGTTACAAAGCACCTGCACATTATCCACAGCAGCAATGCTTACCCAGAAATATCTCTTTGTGGATCTTCAGTTACCCAACACACATAAAACACCACATAAAAGAGATAACCAAACATAAGGTAAGACTAGCAAATATTTAAAGCTGTAACTCCTGGAAGCCTGATGCCAAGCCTATTTCACAGCACAGTCTGTAGAATGATTTGAATAAAGGGCAAAGTATTCCAAGCAACAAAAGTCCATGGAGTGGATTAGTGGATTACTAATAACTAGAAAAAGTCTATGCTTGCCTAATAGCTTGCTTTAATAGTTGACCAGACTTGGGTATTTGTAATCATTAGTTCATGTGAGCTCTTGTACTGCACATGTGAAGACAACACAGGCTTAGAGGTTTCATACTGAAGAGACTGCCATGACAGTACACAGAAGAATCCACAAAAAATTCCACTATATAACAGCAAAATTTCAAGGGTGCAGCTACAAACTGCCTTTTATCTATGTCTGCTGTCCATGTCCATTTTATAATGAGAACGCAATTATCTTACTGTACTGCACTGGGGGCTCTAGACAAGGGTAAAGGTTTCTCCAGGCTCTTGTCAATCCAAGTCAATAGCATCACAGTGCAATGAGGCATATTATGACATATCCCAATCTTTTAGAAAAGAGTGGTTATATCTGATACCTGAAATGGAACATATTGAAGGGGAATGTTACAATGTCAGCCCTTGAACTGTCTATAAACGAAATAATATCATAAATGTCTAAGACAATGAAAGGCAACAGGGTTGAATCTGAAATTAAGGCTAAATATGTAAAAAGTGTAATAAAATTTTCAGACCAAAGACTATTTAAAGAGTCCGCCATGGAGACATAATTAACTCAGTCTAATCCAAAATTAGGTTCCCCTTATAGGAATCCTCCAACCTTTAGGAAAGTATATAGTCTGTACAGCAATTAAAAGATTCAACCATTTCTCCAAACTGTCACCAATTATCTTCTCTCTACCCAGGCTTTTTGTCTTCCAAAATAGAAATACGTCTCTGAATATATGCTCTTAATTTTACATTTTATCTATTAAGCCTATGCAGCAGAGTAATCTCAGCGTTCTGCATATTTTCTTGTACACTGGAATGGAAGATGTCAGAGAGTACAGGGGAACTATTGATCTGTTTAGTGTTAGGAAAGCTATTGATTATGTGGTGGTGTGAGCTTATGTAAGCATAAATTGACATTGCAGGGTATTTTATTTGTGTTTCAACCCTGGTTCATTGCAGTACACAGATGTGTTAAGCAATACTGTTATATACATTAGAGTGTAGTACACTACAAATTAATCTCTTCAAGAAGCAATGGAATTTTATAATCTGCAGGAATGTTTAGCACATACTTTTCAGAAGAGATATTAAAGTGGGAAAAGAGTAACAGAGGTTGAGTGGAATAAAAAGCGGGGGAATTACAGGACTAGGAAAATCAGTTGATCTTTTAACTATCCTGTTCAAGACCCAGGGTTCTTTTTTTAAGGTAGTAATGTTTTCTTTTTAAAAAAGTTTAAAATATTTCGGTGGGGTGGAACAGTGGGCCAGCTAAACTGCAGTGTAACATCAGGGGTTTTAGAACTCTATTTTACACCTAGGGATTTCCTTCTCCCTTCATTATCATATGCAAGTAAGGTTTATCAGGAATGGTATTTCCGTGGGGAGGGAGGCCAGTATCCACAGCTCACACAGGGCTACTCTAGTATGATACCACTCCCGAAGAACTGTTGCGTTGCTTTGCCAGGCTCCATGGTCAGCAAGATAGCCCAGAAATACAACACCCTGAGGCTTTTCTGAAACACAGCATCTGCTCAGCCTTTCTCNATTATTTGCCACCATGGGTGTATAGCCCAAATGAGAATAAATCAAGCTTAAAAGTCTGTAAAGCAAAGAGATGTGGAGGTGGAAAAAACAATTAAAGCTTGTACGCAGTTGGGCTCCGTAATTTGTTGCACTAATGAAACATTTCTTTTAAGTGGAAAACCTTTGAAGAATACTAATATAATAATTAATATTCAGGTTACCTAGGGAACCTGAGACTCTACTGACTGTAGCTAGAAGAGCCTTTGCAGAGGAAGCTACCCAGCACGGCTTTTTTTTCCTGGAGCTTTAAGAATGACGCTTACAGGCAGCTGCAAGATTATTTCCTCTCCCTTTCCAAGTGTGTACCAATCCTCTCTTATAACCAAGAAATCTGAGGACTTGCTTTGTCTAAAACAAGTTAGAGCTGATGTAAATCTGAAAAGGGAGGAAGAATTCAGGTGAGCTCAGAAACAAAGGGATAATATGGAGATACTACATGATTGTAGAGCCATAAAGAACAAGAGAAATAAAAAAAGAACAAGAGGAGCACAGATGAATTTCATAAAGGAGAGTTCATAAAGGAGTTCTCTTCATGTCAGTAGCAGTGTATGTTGGAGAAGACTTTCCCTGAATCACTATTAGTGGGATGCCGTTTACACCACTTCTGGTGTAGGTACATCACCTTTGCTAGCATCTACTGTGAAGCCAGATAAAACCTCTTTAGCAATGGCTGACGAACACTAATGTAGGGCACAATAAATCCTAACTAGATTGTAAGAGCAATGAACCCCGTGCTTGCACTTGCTCCTCTGAGGGCAACCTAAATCTGGCAGTGCTGATGTAAGTGAAGGGCCTGGAGACTGGTTCCCTGACACAGGCTGGACAAAAGTCAACCAGAGAAGACTGACTGTGGATATGGGACGTATTAAAAAGAACATCATGGCTTGTACTTGCCTCGTGATTCTTCTTAATTTTGAGAAATGCACGAGTAAACATCCTGTTGCTGTCAAGAACCACTGACTACTGCCAGACAGCAATCTAGTCAAATGCATGTGAGCGTGCACAGCAGAGCAGCTTGAGAGGAAGCCATTTGCAAAGGGAAAAAGGCAGCTCTCTGACAACAAAGGGACGCGGTTTGCATAGCCGCACGGCAAAGCTGAGGTAGGTGGTAGTCAATCTGGAATCCGGCACTCTGCTTTTTGTACAATGTGTTGGCAAACACACTGTGGTTTGTGCCACGCGTTGCTGTCAGCTGTAACCCTTTGGCCGAATACAAAGAAAAGTATTTATTTCCTGCACTGCACTTCTAATTCAAATTCTTTTATTTGGCCTGGATCTGCTGGGAGTGCGGCTTACAAAGAGATTGATGTGTACTCATTGGCACACGCTGCTGTCTTCTAGGAACATAACAGTTACTGGCTCAGACCACACATTAATTCACTCCACTACCAGTATGATGGTAGCCAACAGGAAAAGCTGCAAAGGATAACACAAGAAAGCTTCTCTGAGAAATTCACTACCCCACGGGAAGCTGCTGTTGAACCTTATTAATTGGAGGTTAGTTTATGCCCTGAAGCGTAAGACATTAAATCTGTTATAAATATGCATGCCTGCTCTTCAGAACTTCCAAGATAGTACAGAGATATCACACAACTGACACCACGCCTGAGAAGCATGTAAGTGTTCACTCCATTTAACAGATGGGCAAACAGGGAAAGAAGTGAAGCAGCTTCTCTGCAGTCTAGTCAGCAGGCAGACTTCTGGTGGCACTGGCAGGTGAATAATACGACACAGGCAGCTTCAAGCTCTCCTCCTGCAGGTGTCTCGTTGTATTACCCAATTCCTGCTGCACAGTTCCTCTGAGATTAATTTCCTCTTCTGCAAAATGGGTGTGTTTATCTCTTAATGAGATTTTTAGAACTGAATAATATTTGTATTGCACAATTATTATGCATTACTGACACTAGGCAAAGTTAGAAAAAGGAAGAGATGCACTGCCAAGGGATTATTAATTCATTTATTCCACCACATTTCTAGAAGCTTTGTTCCCTATAGAGCTCTGTCAATGTATCATTTCTCAGCTAGAGTGTCCTTGCAAAGCTAGTTCCAGGCTCTTGTGCTTAAGTCTGATAAATAAGTTTGAGTGCTGTAAGCGTGGAGTATATACAGATTTCATCAGTAAATTTTATACTGAATTTTGTTTTCTCTTTTTTTTTAATCTTTTTTTTTTTTTTTAAGCCTCTACTGACCATCTGCTAAGAGCCTTGAAAGTCTCTAGTATGGTCTGGGAGAAAGGACAACTGTAAAATTTTAATGTCCTGTTTCAAGAAAGCAATAGAGAGAAGAGGAGTTCAAGTGAACGGAAAAAGAAAGAAAAGTCTTATGCAAAAGCACACAGCTTTTGTAAAATAATCATCCACAATGCCCTAAACAAAAGCACCGGTCCTTGGTTATATCAATGGAATTTTTGCATGATATCAAAGCAGATCGAATTTCACAGAGACAGAAGAATGTGCAGTGCTATCATCAGAATTGCAGCATGGGTTGTATACATATGAAGTAGCTAATAATCTAGCTAGCTTGGATGTTAAAAAGCAATGAAACCATACAAGCACAGCCCTTGAATGTAAATTAAGTAACAAGAGTTTGTCCAGCCTGTGATGAGCCATGGGTTTCAAAAGATTTCTTTTCGCTTGGTATTTGAGCTAAGTTAAAGCTATCAAGCTCAGCTCAATGTACAGACAGTCCACATTTTCTAACTGGCCTAGTGCACCCCACAGTTTTCACTTTTGCTTATTTCCACCCACCCTGTGACCTTGTGTAACCCACATCGACTACTTATGACCCACACTGCTTGCTGAAAGGCAAAGACAGCAAGAAGAACAGTAGCATCTTGTACTTAAAAGTCCAACAGCCTCCTATGACAGCTTAGATAGAGGGTGTCATGTTTGATTCCCATAGGCCTAGAGGATGTAGAAGTTAGCCCAGTGGAAGGGAGAACGCAGAAGCAATAAATGAAGAAGTTAAGCTGGAACAAGGAGTGGTTACTCTGACACTGACTCGTACACCTAACACAGCAAAAGCAGCAAATTTCCACTAAGTGGTGGCTGGTCCTTTCAGAAGGTAAGTTTAAATAGACAGGAAAACAAACCCCCTAAATACAGCAGGCTGAAGAGCAGATGAAAGCAGTTTCATCTCTTGTCAACTGTACAAGACACCTGCCTCTTCTGAAACAGAACAGCTCCTTATCATGCTCTGCGATCTCTGTGCACAGCTAAAGCCTGCCTGAGTTAATTGACAGTTTCTTAAACCTCATCTCTCTGTATTTGCCTGCCTCAGCTTTGGGAAACACCATTAGGCAGTTATGATGCAAAGCAAACACAGCGACTTATGTTGCACAGAGAGCATTACCCCCCCAAACTACTTCTGTCAAGGGTATCATGGTGAGCACGTGGATATTAAGTTTTCAATGCTAGTTACTCCAAAGAGTTGGAAGGTAGGCCAGTTTATTTATTTTTTATGATCATGACAGAATCTTTAATTCTGATCCATGTAATAATGTAATTCAAGAGAGTATTTCCTCCTGGAGAAAACAGGGTTAGCGCAGTGAAGCTGTCCTCTAAACACAGCATGTCTCATTTCCAAATGAGAGTGGAAGCTTTTCAGGGATCGCTGTCCCTACTGAGCATGTACTTATGTGCCATCCCCAACACGGACACATGTAATCACATGCTTACACGCTGAGGGGCCTTGACATGCAGCGTCAAACCTAATTAGTGCCTTGGGCGCTTCTTTAATAGAAGCAATAGTCTTGAGGTAAGGAATACACTGCTTCATTACACAGTCTGCTACCAGAGCGCCAGCTCAGATGGACAAAATCACATTACTGATTATTTTTTTTTAATACCTTAGGTTTTGTGTCAGGAATATTTTAATCTATTTTGCATAAGTTAGTTAACTATTCATTCCAGTGGAGATAGGTAAAATTACTTCATTTGTGTAGTTCTTTTATCCTACTCAGTTTCCACTGTTCAATTCAAATAAATAAGAAGCCCCAGCATCACAAGATTAACAGAAATGTATAGCCACGAAAGCAGTCTAAAAGCAATTGAAAATTATCTTTCAAAAAGGTAGATTTAAATTTATGGCTTGTGTTAGATGAATCTAGGGTAAACAGTTTTTCTAAATGAGACAACGAAAATTACCTGAATTTTGTAGATTCTTCTGGTCTCCTTATCCAGGTGCAGTTCTGCAGTTTTGTGACTATGTGAAGATAATAATCTTCTGAATATCTAAAAAAGGCAACAACATCAAACACTAGAATATATATGTATGTATATTTAGAAACAGTCTCTAAAACATTCAAATGATGCATGTATTAATAATAATGTGCATGATGCATATATAATAGATTGCTTTTAGAACTCCATGACCTATTTCATTTTTGTAATTTGTAACAGCACTATCTTCATTTAATTAGCATGACCTATTAAACATTGCTTCTTAATAGTGATGTCCTAATGAACTTTTCAGAGACTTTCAAAAGCACACTGGTTTCAAACTTAAATATATGATCTTAAATATCTTGAAATTATTAGAAATCATCTCAAGTGCAAAAGTTCAAAATAATACCAAAAAATCTCCTGTATTTGGCGTTTTAAACTTCAAAAATGTTTTCAAATGTGGCTCTTGCAAGCCAAAATGAAACATTACACTTCTTATGCCTTTTCTTTCATTTACCTTATAGAGTCCCCAAAGCTCAATTCAATCATCTAATACCACAGACCAACAGTTACAGATGTAAGCTTTCCTTCAAATTATCTGTTAAATAAAACAATCTGTCGTTTACACCAACCAGCGCTTTGGTTACATTGGTATATGTGACCAAAGAGCTTTCTGCTCCTTTTAAACCCTTTCAAGAGATTTAAATTTGTCCATATGTGAAATACTTTGGAACATGTAAGTCAAAAGAATGGAGACACTTCTCCCCTTACAGGTTCAATGTTAATATTTCTCCCATTTGTGCGTGGATCCTAATACAGGCTTTTTAAAAACAATTAACTCTGACTTACAAGGTGGACTGGGGGAATGGGAAGAAGAGATGATATGGATGCCACGACTACAAATTCTATGGGGCTCATGTCTCCAGAAAAGAACTACCTTGTATTATTTTAGCAAATATGGCTTAGTGTTGGCTCAAAATCAAATGATCATGAGTTTATTTAAGCTGGAATTTAGAGTTAGGATGGCAAGAAACCTCACTTGTTTTTAAATGGATCATGCAAATTGATAAAAAGGAATATAAAAACGGCTGTGGTGACTTGCAACAGCGGAAGTCAGCAACACGAAAGCTTCCTTCTCTCTGTGTTCAACAGGCTTTTAGTACCACAGCCTTATGGTAAACATTTGAAAAAATACAACCCTTTTTTTGTTTGCTTCATAAAACTACTGCAACTGCTAAAGTTAACTTCTTTATCTACCCCTGAGTAAAATCATGTCCCATTTCCACATGGAAAAATAAATGAAACTTTTTAGAGGAATTCTGCATTAGAACTGGTCTTTGGCTCAAGGTTGCAACTGTGACAACATGTATGATTTTCACTCTGCAGACCTTGCAAACTCTTAAAGGAACTAGATGACTGTGACGAAAGTGATTTTACAGAGCCCCTGCACAACTCAAGAGAGCAGGAATGAATGGGCAGAACTGGGAAAAGAAAAAAACTAGTTTGACTGCAGCTGTAGCTGATCTGACCTGGTGCAGTACATTCCTCCTCTTTTCATTCCAACTCCACGTCTGTTCTCTCTCTCGTGCCACTGCTGATACCTACTTGAGTCCACCTCTCTTTTGTTTTTGCCAGCGTTTGCACTTGTTAAATGCCTTCACAGGCCACTTTAAATCACTACTATGGCAAAAAAAAACCAACAAAAAAACAGAAAGAAAAAAATATGTATATACATTTTCTTCAGAAAAGATTCCATCAAACACCACAGCCAGTATAAGCAAGGAGTGATGAGAGTGGAGAAACTGGGAAGGCAGCTGCCTGCTGGTATGTTGTATTAGCAGCCTTGGAACTGCAGCCAGAGAAAATGGAACTACATTCTTGCTGAAGCTGCTACCTAAATTGGCGGCTCACTATGGGGTCAGACAAGTGTCAGTACCAGCACAGGCTAGGACAGGGAGTGCATCTGGGGGGAGGATGGGACAGAAGCACAGGACTGAAATAGCGCATGCTGATGTTGGATCACTCATCTAGTTGTATTCCTTAAGGCCAAACAATAAATAACTCTTAGATGCTGGGACTTATGGAAAAATTCCAAGAATTAATAGGATAAGAGAGCATGAAGAGTTACTTAGGCTATCATTATCTAGGAGAAAAAAAATACAGAAAAAGCAAATTCTAGCCTAAAGACACTGATGAGAAGATCAGTGTAAGAAATGAAAAGAAAAACTACCATTAGCTCGGAAAGAAATTGCACGGACTGACAAGTTATTAGCAAGTTACAGGGAAACATTTGGTAAGGAGAAAAATCAAAGCATCATCCATAATGCTAGTTCTGAGGCCTGATGAGAAACACAGGCACTCACTGTCAGAAATCGTAAGGACCTTCATATACATGTAACAGAAGCTGCACCCAGGGTAAAAACACCAATTGTAATGCAGGAACATGGCTGTGTGTCCACTGCTGGCTACTGGATGGAATCACTCCTGCTTGGACATGTCTAAGATCACCATCTCACCCAGAAAAGCGCCACTTACAGGTCTTTCCAAGGCAGAACACCACCTCTACTCGCTCTCTGCATCCAGTTTTGCTCCTCTTGTGACTTACAAAGACACTTTGGACCATGAGAACTCATCCTTGCCAGTGCTGGCACAGCACCACGAGTGGCAGAGACAACCCAGCAGCGTGTCCTGGGGAACAGGAGCTCACGACAGTGACAGCACCGCAAAGCAGCCGCCCCACACGTCTGTTCACACCGACATAAGGCTTCCATGAAATGAACTCCATTTGAACACAGGCAATATTCCCACAGATTAATTTTTTTAAAGACTCAGAGTGAAGCTCTGGGCCTTGCTGCAGCTGGGTTTACAGCCCAGAAAGCTGTTTTCCTTTCAGAAAGCCTATTTTAGCATTTCCTGCTTTAAAGGAGCCTTGGGGACTCACTCCTCCAAAGGAATCATCCAGAAGGCCACCAGGGTATCATTTCATGGCTCTGCTGTAACCCAGACAGTCCTCTCCTCCACTGTACCGTTTTAAAGAGCTGGGACAATGCATATATTTCCACTGGCACCCATAAGCTTACAGCATGTATTCACTGAAGCTAAAAGGGTTTTATTATTAAGATAAAAAAGCTCAGGTAAATTGAACTATAAAAATATGTGGACAAGACAATAATTACAGTGGTGAGAATAGAGAATGAAACACACTTTGTCCTATTGTTGCCTGCCACCTGCACCACAACCATTATAATAACTTAGTGTTGTAGGGAACTCACTTATACTGTATGAGCCTTGCTGACAAACAACATCTGGAAGGGTTGTTTTGCCTATAGTACTTGTCAGGTGCGCAGTGACCTTCTACGTTAACTGCAGTGGCTAAGGTGGAATTATTACGCACAGTCAAGGCACTGGCAAAGTATAAGTATCTTCTAATTTTTGGCAGATATCTAAAGGACAACAACAAAGACAGAAGTGTTGAGATAGTAGGGAGACAATAGGTTAAATGTCAGAACAGAGACACAGGTGCAGCCCCACTGGTTACTTGCTAAAACCAAACACCTACTCCAAAAA
Source organism: Rhinoptilus africanus (assembly GCA_013400135.1). Taxonomy (NCBI): domain Eukaryota; kingdom Metazoa; phylum Chordata; class Aves; order Charadriiformes; family Glareolidae; genus Rhinoptilus; species Rhinoptilus africanus. Next base: position 234,346 of record VXBO01005894.1, read on the forward strand.
AAGCCGTTTAAATTAGAAGGAAAATTGACCACCAGGAGTGAGAAAAGGAGATATTCCTACTTGGCAGCTTATGTTCAAGAAAGAAACAAACAAAAAGAAAAACAACAGCAGGGAATACAAAAGGAAAGGAGGATCCCTTTTGCCTTTGGACACTTTAATACTACCAAAACAGCTATCAGTTTTTAAAGCCCTCAGGAGAGCGTGCACAGGGCTGGCTCTAGAATAAAAATGGAAAACTGCCAGCAAAACTCAGCATTTCAGGCTCTTTATCACTACCAGCACATACCTGCTATAATAATAACTTCCCACTTACATAGCATTTTTTACTATCAAATCATTTCACAAGCTTTAAACTAGTAATTTTTTTCTCTTTCTGCCAGCTTAAGAGGCTAGAGTGTCCAGAATGTCCCTGAAAGTCTAGAACTGCAATATAAAGCATTTATATACCGTGCCTGTGGGTCACACCCTGGAAAAGCAGCAAAGATCCCTGCAGCTCCTCTCTGTGAAGGGCAATGAGCTTCAATATTCATGGCACAAAACAATCCCTTGCTCCTTTGTTCCAAGCATCAGTTTCTCTTCCTACCAGCCCAATTCATCTTCTGCCTTGTTAAATGGCGCAGCTCCTCCTTTCTCTTTAGCCACAGAATAAAGGTCTGAAACTTTGTAAAGTTTCGCCTACAATCTCAGCTCCAAAATGCTCTAGACATGAATAGCACATCTGCATTGCTGCAGCCGGTACAACTTCATAACACACGGGATAAGTAACAGCATTTATATTGCTATAACTGGATTTTGGAGGCAACACAGTGTCTGGTTGTCATTCTCTCAGTGTTAATCACTCAGCTTTTCAGACAACTGTATACTTAGACCTGTTTGCCAGCCTCTGTTTCAGCTGTCACTACCAGTGCATCAGTAACATAGTGGTTTACCACCTTCCAAAAGAGTGAAAATGCCAATGATAGTGTTGCTGATGAGGTGGAATATTGGTGGGAGAAGAGGTTGTAGAGGAGAAAAAAAGCAAAAGATTTTAAAAAGACAGAATGCTGGGAATATGGTGACTTAAAAACAGGTGAAAGATCCTAAAATGCAATGAAAAAGTGAGGATTGGCCAGAAAAGAAAGGAGAAGTTTTAAAATCATGATTTAATGTTGTTTCTGTGTTAATGAAAAATTTGACTTCTCCAGTTCTTTGAATAGAGAAAGGCATTTTTGGCTGAACTTTTGTTTCTCATTCCTTTTCTCTCATCACAAATGGAGGGGTGAAAAAAAAAGCTTCCAATTTTAAAGACACCATGGCACATAATTAATTTTAAGCTGGAAATTGGTCCTAATGTGAAGCTTTTCTTATTTACAATGTTTTATTTATTGGTGCATCCATATAGGCAAAATGTTACATGTCAGAAACAATGGGCTGCTTCTTCCATTTTCACTTTAGAAAGTGGGAGGGAGTTTGAGCAGGGTTGATATCAAAGGGGCTTTTTTCCATGTCAGGAAAAGGCAGAACAGCAAGTTGAAACCCAAAATTAATTTGAGGTACTTTTTTCAATGTATCTAAAATTGAATTATTAGTTTCCCATGGACTAGTTATTATAACGACTGCAATTAATTAGCAAGTTTTTATGCTAGTACATTTCCATACTTACTCTAGTGAATATGCTGAAAAGAATCCATTAACTGAGGTTGCTCATAGCAGGAGAGTTCACCAATCAGGAAAAAGACATTCAAGAATGAAATCATACCCCACCGATTCTGTTCAACCTTCTTGTGAATATCTTGGAATACAATGTTGCTAACTGGCAAGAAGAAACCTTGTTGACTTATATTGTGAAAATAAAAAAAAATAAAATCCAACCTTGAATAAATCTAATTAATGTGAAAGGAAAAATGCAGGCAAACTTTGGTTGAACCATTTAAGTTTCCTGTTGTATAGCTACACATTCATATCACTGAAAATTATGCAAAAGAGGACAATCTTTTACCCTTCTATTTAAAACAAACAAAGCCGAAAGCACAGCAAACACCTACCTTTTCTTCTTGACAGATGATGACAAAATGTTGTCCTGAATTGCCTTACATTTTGAAGCCTGTTCAAACTGGTAAATTCCATTTTTATTAACAGTTGTTCTGTTAAAAAAGGGAGGGGAGAGAAAAAGCAACAAACTTTAAAAGAGATAACATAATTCTGACAAGGCTGTCACATTTACTTTGGTATGACAATAAGATTAATAACCGGTGATTTAGCTGAAAACATTACCAAAGAAATCTTATTGACTTCTATTGTGAAGCGCTTGTATAAAAGGGGAGTTCGCTGCTAGTGACTATAAAATATTTGATTCTTTAAAGTAACCCTATTTCATAGTCTGAATTATATTTCCTGCTTTACACTTTAATCAGAAAATGTGATTTAAAAAAATAAATGAAATGGCAAGACCCTTGAATATTATGTTTTGAAGATATTTAAAACATTCACCAGTAAAATATTCAGCAGATGTGATTTCCTAAAGTTGTTGATGAAATGCAATATTCAGAGCCAATATAATATGTACAGGAAACACCACAGGTGAAGTGGATCTTTCTACTTGGACCTTAACTTACTGACTCAAGCTTAATACTTCCTTCCTTGCTTATTCTTTATTTACACAGTAAGAATAAATATTTGTAAAAGGAACGAAGGCGAGTGCCAGACAGGCATCTTTAATTCCTGTTGTCTTATTTTCACCAAACTCCTGTGCAGTCCTCTGGTTCTGGCAGCCCCAGTAGAAGATGGAGCTGTAAATTAGCAAATCACTGTGATACCAAGGTCTTACTCCATTCACATCAATTCACCCTGTATCTCCGCTCAATCTCATACAATCCCCCTCCTCTGTCATCAACCTTCTCCTGTACGTAATGTCATTTATGATGGGGTTTTTTTCCTCCAGCATTTTGATTTTCCTTGCTCCTCACCATTTCCCCCTCTCCCTCTTCCCCATTCCTTTTGGGTTCTTTCCACTGATTCACTACTTATGGAGCACTTAGACACTGCAATCTATTTGTCCAACCCAGAACTAGAAATACATAAGATATAGATGCTGTGTCATTCACTCCTGGGTATGAGCTGCAGCAGTGAACAGAACCCAGGCTGTTCTTAGAAACACAGAAAAACTGAGCCATCTCTGTATACGCAAAGAGAAAGGGTCTTCCTGCTTTGTACACAATGAGCTCTGCTTCTGAACCATCATTCCTTTTACTAACAAGGACCAACATTCCATTGCCTCCTATTAAAACACAGAGACCGCTTAGCAACACGATTTCTGACAAGCTGATTTTGAAGCCCTGACTTCGGAAAGATGCCATTTCAAGTCACAGAATCACAGAGTGGCTGAGGTTGGAAGGGACCTCTGGAGGTCATCTGGTCCAACCTCCTGTTCAAGCAGGGCGACCTACAGCCAGTTGCCCAGGGCTGTGTTCAGATGGCTTTTGAGCATCTCCAAGGCTGGAGACTCCACAACCTCCCTGGGCAACCACTGCCAGTGTTCAATCAACCTCACAGTGAAAAAGTGTTTCCTGATGTTCAGAGGGAACCTCGTGTGTTTCAGCTGGTGCCCATCGCCTCTGGTCCTGTCACTGGGCACCACTGAGAAGAACCTGGTTCCATCCTCTTTGCCCCCTCCCTTCAGGTATTGATACGGTCCCCCTAAACCTTCTCTTCTTAAACTAAAATCTTAATTCAAATGACAAGAAGACTGACAGAAGAAGAGTGAGCAGAGTAAATGCTTGCTTATTTTGCTACTGAACTGTCTGACATGTTCATAGCTACCATAGGGGAGGAAGAGGAACAAAGCCCCTTTCCTTCTCTTTCCATTGACCATGAATTTTCTAGTGAATCAGTCACTCCACAGGAGCAATTCACCCTGGCCGCAGCTGCAGAAGAGAGAGATCAGCTCTCTCCCTTTCTTTCCACCATCAGGAACTTCTTCCCAGTATACACTCAGTGCCCTAAGGAAGTCTGCAGCCTGCGTGCCCCTTGTTGTGGGCAATGGTAAGGCAACACAACATAAAACTCAGTCTTTTTAGTTCTGCAGTGACTGTAATAGACAGTAACAGCTGGCACTACCTACCGAGAGCTTCTTGGTTGATTTTACATAGTTACTTACCTAATTCTTTTCCAAGGAGAAATGTACAAATGTAAGGGCAGAAGGCTCTTAGAGCGCACAGTTCAGAGCAAACAACTCAGCAGATCCTACATAGTAAGTGCCAGCTAATACTCAGCCTGCACCGTTTATGCACACAGGTTTATTTTCTGTCTACACCAAAGAACCAGGTGGGCCCTTTCACAAACGAACCCAACATCAGTTCCTGAACAAACTTAGTTAGCACCAAATCATGTTTCCTCTCTCTTGCTTCTTGAATTCAGTAAGGTCAAGCGATTCTTCTGCAGCTGCAGCTTAAAGTAAGAGACATGGCCACATGCAAAGCTTAGCTGCATAAACAGCACCTTACTAAAGAACTACTGATATCATAAACCAAGCGCATGTTACAGCTACGAATAAGTCTTTCATTACAACTAAAAATAAAGTGCTGACAAGCATGGACAAGCCAGAGAGGTGGAGCTGTGCAAACTTCATGAAGTTCAACCAGGCCAAGTGCCCGGTCCTGCACCTGGGTCAGGACAATCCCCATTATCACAGGCTGGAGGATGATGTGATAGAGAGCAGCCCTGCAGAAAAGGACTTGGGCGTACTCGTGGATGAAAAGCTGGATATAAGCCAACAATGTGCACTCACAGCCCANGGGAGGTGCTGTTTGCAAGGGCATGTAGCGATAGGATGAGGGGCAATGGTTTTAAAATGGAGCAGGGGAGGTTTAGATCAGATATTAGGAAGAAATTCTTTACAATGAAGTGGTGAAATACTGACACAGGTTATCCAGAAAGGTCCTGGATGTGCCATCCCCGGAAACATTGAAAGTCAAGCTGGACGGGGCTCTAAGCAATCTGATCTAGTTAAAGATGTCCCTGCTTACTGCCGGGGGGTTGGACTAATTGACCTTCCAACCCAACACATTCTATGATTCTGTGCTGGATACTGGTTTGAAAAATGGCCCCAGCCCCTCTGAGATACAACTAGACAAAGGAGACCTTCTCCAACACAGGAAACCTGCCAGGAAGACCAGGTTCAGGTCAGATCTGCTCGTGTGAGGTGCCTTTGCGTTGCCGGAGAATCAACATTCTTTCACAAGTAGGCTTCAACTCTGTGCAGAGAATCATTAAAAAGTCCTCAGCGCTCCCTATTAATTTATGTCCTGAGATCAGTGGGGCTGTGAATAAATATTCTCTCAACCAAATACAAGCTTTACTCAACAGACTTTCACTCTTTTTAAATTCATAGCACTAAGATCAACTGAAGCAAGTTGCCTTGGTTTTTAATATGTAATTGCTTTTTATGCACACATTTTCAAGACTTGAAAAATTCAGAAAGGAAGAAGTCAGATAAAAAAGAATGAGCAAAATAAATCCCTGTTCTGTTTTGTCATTAAATCCTGACAATCACTTTTACAGCCTTCAAGGGGAGAACAAAGGAATAAGGAGTCTTTCCTTCCTTTTACATGACACATGTAAAAATTGGTGAAAATGGACAACTGTGGGGAAAACCAGACACAAATTTTAATTAAAATTCTTTACCAATGTAATGCAGGCACAAGATAGATCACCAAAATGCTTCTGTGGCTTTTTACACACAAAATTTACTCAATGTTCTTTATATGGTGCAAAAAGATACAAAAATAAAACAATTTATTTGCCAGACATGCAAAACAATGACTCATTCCAGTAAAAGTTTAATTTCTCAATTTCTGTTCCGCTGTCAGAGAGGCCTCTGCTTCACATGAGTGAAAGATTTTTCCATTCAGACAAAAGGGGTGTGCAAGGGGCAGTCTGGACTTCTACTGCATTATTCATTGCAGAGTTGTGCAGACATTAGACTCAGATTAGATTTCTGATCACTTAGGACAATTATGCTAGGCAACATTTATCACTAAATGAATTTACCTGACCTAGGGGATGACAGTCTTTGTTCAATACTTAAAACTGGACTAAAACTTTTGCAGTGAAATCAGATAACATGCCTAACAACGCAGATAACAGGCTACATTCAACTAATTTTGCCAACTCTTAAACTAGATGAGAACTTGAAGTGGAGACCATGTTATATTCTGTTGGCTTGAACTCATAAAATGGACGAAACAGGGAAATTTCTGCTGCATTTCCGTTAGGGTTTAGATTTTCTCAAAGCTAATCTCACTGGCCAAACTCTGAAAAACAGGGGTTTTTTTTTTACAAATCATATACGAACAGCTTGAGGACCACATACTTCCTATGGTAATTCTAGGAGCTCAGAAAGTACACCATCTGTACTTTAATAAATCCACAGTAGATTAAGACCACGTGCCATATTTATCAGTACGTTGTTATTCTGTATCTTGCTCTCAGGAAGACAGCAGTTCTTTAAACTGTAAAATTCTTTAAGACAAGGATTGCACCCACCTTTAGTATAAGAAATAGAGAAACTGTATGGAAAGTCCACGGCCCCTTTTGCTGCACCTGTAGCATTCAGTCCTGAGAGTACAGGGAGCCTTAGCACAGGGAACCACCAGACAGAGAGCTGCCTCAGTTCACATGGAGTTCTGGGGGAGCAGTGGTACAGGGAGGGAAGGAAAAGGGAATCCCTTTAAAAACAAAACCAAACTCAACCCCAAACAGTTATCAGGCTAGGGAAATGGATGGAGATAAGATGGATGAAAAAAGGATGAATGGTCGGGGAGAAATAATAAAAGGTGGCAGATGGACGAAGAAAATGTAGTGCTGTGAATTATACCAAAATACAAAGATATGCCCAGGACTGAAAGGCCAGTCCTCCAGAATTCCCACAAAATCAGCTGGAAACAACTGAAAGAATTTGAAGTGAGATTTTCAAAACAGCTCAGAACTGGACTGTCCTGTCAGCACTGAAAGCAAGAAGAATTTCACCCCTAATTTCACCAAGAGTTAAGTCTACACTGAACGTAAGGAAAAATGCCACTCATTGGCTTTACTCACTCCGTGCCCAGCAGAACCAGTTGTTGCACTTTTTCTATGGCTTCCTGCTCTGGTGTCCCTGAAGCAGAACGGGAGACCTCTGAACCCTGTTCCAGCTGAGCATCTCCAGCTAAAAAGGGCACCTTCTGCATGCAAAACTGCACATTTACATCCTTCATAGTGCCACTGAACAACACTATGCAGTTTGTGAATACCTTCTGTCTTAACCTCTCCCTTGAAGAGACTAATTTAGATTTGAATCTCATAGTCTATCAGTTGAACACTATTAAAAGCCCGTAATCCGTACTTCCTTAGGAAGGGTGCTCTTAAGTGCTATCTTCGACACTATTTCAAATGAATCAGATTGTAAGAATATAGCGGCATTTTTAAGGTTCACAACACCTTGATTAATAAGGCAATACACAATTGAAGCACTTGGTGAAGCGGACTACAAAAATGGCTTTATCAAACCATAAGAATAAGAATTTGTCTTGTAACATTAACCACAGTAACTGTGAAAGAGACTGATCCTACTGTCCTTGTTCAAGTTCCCATGGAGGTTTTGCTTATCTAAGGAATGCTAAATCATGTTTTTAAGACAAGCTGCATTTTGAAATTATTTGGAAGACCTTCCACTGCATTCACCACTTATACGTAACATCAGATACCTTTTATTATAAAATCCATAAACCCCATGACAGGTAACATGACAAGCAACATTCAGCATCTCATGGTGGTTGAAGTGAAAAGAATAAGGTACTTACACTAAAATGATGTTACAATAGTACACGACAGACAGAATGACAGAGCAGTTTCACTTGGACCAAGTAAACAGAAAGAGGCTGGGAAACCTTTCACCACTCAGAACGTAAATGTGTCCTGGCAGCAGCTTTCAACTGAACACCTATTCATTTAGACAGAACTAATACATGAGGCATGTGTTAGAAATGCACTCCTAAAATATGTCTGCATGCATCACTTGGGAATGAAGGGAAAAAATACTAAGAGAGCAGTAAAATTAGTGAAGTGGCCACCAGTGCTGACTAATCTAAACTGTAGCAAATTATTTGTGCACTATACTAAGCTACTGTTCACAATCGTGGTAATAGCCTGTCTCTTCTTCCCCTTCTGCCTGCTGGAATGCAGTATTTTGACAGGAGACAGAATGTACAGGTCTCTGTAGCATAGTTAATTAAGTATAGTTGTTTATTCCCCAGGCTTGCGTAAAGATCTGCTGCTGAGAAAGGAACTGGAGAACCCAACAATATGGAACACTGTATTAGTACTAACTTGTTTACTCATACCTCCTCAGTCACTTCCTCCCACTGTTCAGTTACCCCAAGAGTCTCTACACTGTGCTTGCCTTAGACCTGCAAAGACAGAGAGTAAGTCAGGGAAATAGTAAGTGAAAGCCTTAAAATTGGCGACACCAACAGAATAACAGAGTAGTGGCGGTCAGTTCTTCAGGGTACTGCTGCCTTGTTATTACTTGTATATAAAGTATACATAAATAGTGGTTTTCACTTCCCTTGTAGGAGCTGGCATTATTTATCCGGGCAGTACAAAAGGAACTAGAATTTCTGCCCATGCTTAACATAGCACACCATGGGCCTCATAACAAAGAAAACACTACCCAGCTCCTCTTAGTATTGCCACTTTCCCTTGATGAGCACTAGGAGTACTGAGCCCTCGATTTTGCTATTAATGCTGTGACTACACATATATGCCAGCACAAGCACAGCTGGGGAGGGAGGGAGGGAGAACGAAGTGTCTAAAGGCGGGATAAGTGCAAGACTATTTTTTTCTGGTTGTACTGTTGGCTTAAGCAAGTTTAAGCTGTACTTGGAATTACAGCTTAAAAACTGAGAGGATGCTATGAAGCACAGACATGAGGATTTGCCAGAGAACCATAGTAGTGTGACGTAAAATGATACTGGTTACATGAATAAATTTGGGGACTACTAGAGAAATCTTACTAACAGTGGCCCTTTTTTTCCAGTAAGAAACCCTACTAACAGGCCCAGTAGGCTGTGAAATAAACCCAAGACAAAAACTGGAAGTCACACTGTAGAAGCAGTCACATTGCTTGAGTTATCTAACACTTAACAAGGAAAAGTGGGAAGAAATGTCCTGTAAGAGACAAACCGCATCTTCAAGGTTATTTACTAAGACACATTCCTCAGAGAACTTTAGGTGCCTGGTCACCATCTAATTAAACATCGCTGTGCATAATAGCTGCCTAAATATCTGTGACAGTCTGAACCAATCCCCTGCTTTTCATCCTTTCATCCTTCAGTTTCATCCTTTTAAAAGAATTACTCAAAGTAAAAGAACAGATTAGCTTTCAATATTGCGAGGCAACAGAATAATAGGGCCTTAGAGATTCTTCAGGAGATGTCTGGTTACAAATATGCCTCCAGCAGCAAAGGAAATCATGATAAGAAGCAAGATTAGCTTGCGATTATGAAGATTGTCTAGGTTACTTATACTTCAAGTTCGAGGAGGACAGTGCCCAGTTTTTTTTCTTTTTCCTTTCCTGGATCCTCCCAGCAAATTTGGCAAGAAAATCCTAGCTTTCCATAAGAATGCGTCAAACTGATGAAGAGATCAGAGTCTAACCTAACATCCATGCACACCCTCTTACGCAGGAAAGGACACTGCTGTCAGCAACACAGTGATGCTGTTCAAACCGTCAGGGTACTTCAAGGAGAACCACACTTCGGAAAGTCTGCACCAATAGATTGTTCCTGGTTTTATGCATCAACAAACTAACATAGCCTCATCTGATTAAAAAATGCACTAAGCCCTGTACAACCTATGTCAATGAGGGATTCTTCTGTCCTTTCGCTATACGGATGGATACTGCAACAAAACCTGACTGCAAACTGGAATCTAATTCGTATTGACCAGACCATCCATCTCCATCACTGAGGGATTGGTCTGAATCTCCTGAATGAGTCCAGATGCTCTCTGGATCAAATCTCTCCAGCATGGCCCTCAGCCAGGCCCAGTCCAGCTGCTGCCTGGATCAAACCCCTACAGCATGGCTCCTCGCCCAGAGCTGCTCTCTGGATTAAGTAACAGCTCCTGGTCAGTCCAGCACCTCTCTCTCCTTCCTCCTATGCCAAACATGCACCACAAACTCCTGTCAGGCCAGTTTACTAAGAACAGTCGCTCCAGTGAGAAAGAACATCTTCTCCTGGATTCAGCCAGCAAGCCATCCCTCCAAAGGCACTACGGTTACAGGAGTGCCAGCACGAAATGAAACTTTTTTTGATGAATAATTTACTTGTCACACTTTTGCAGTCACTTAGTCACAAATACAGTTTCAGGTTGATAAAAACTAGCTCCAAACTGGTGCCAAAATCCTCCAAGTAGATTACGGAAAAACATGTATTTAAAATCTCATGCTCACTTGCCTTACTAACAGAGATTAAAACCTGACCCATGCAGGCCATGGATTTTCAGCCCTCTTTGGTATGTGTTGCTTCCACTTTCTTTGCTCCAGTTGTGAGTGTACTAACAGCAGATGGGAAGCAGCTAGACTCTGTTCTCTGAAGTGCTCTCTGCCAGCATTTCTAGTCAATTTGACTCCATGGTTTAGCACACAGACCTGAGTGGAAGGAGACTGCAGCTCAGAGACTAGCAGCAAAAAGGAAGAGTATGGGAAGACGGGGCAGAGGGGGGCCACAGACGTAACACAGAACAGAATGGAGAGAATGGAGTGACAGCTACAAAAAAAACAAAGCAGAACAGAGAGCACTCTGAGAAACCAGCACATTGTAAGGAGTGGAAAAGATGGGAAAAAAGGCAGAAAGGGAAAAAATGAGCACAGGAAAGAGAAGCAGGCTAGAAGCACGTAACTAGAATTCTGCAAGTGTTCCTGTTCCTTTTGTTTCACTCTAATTTTGAAAGATGTTATAAACTTACGGATTGTGAAAGTTCTAAATTTTGAGGCAGGGAGCAAAGGGTCTCTCATCGGGAACACCTAAGAAACCTCCTGTTAGGGTACACTGCAATGGTGACTACAGCTAACGTCACTTGCACTCACTTAGGGAAAGCATCTGTTGTTTCAACCTCCAATTCAGCTAGGTTGGGTGAGACTGCCGCCTCAGTAAGGTTAACTGCATTGTCACCACTGACTTCAATATAACCAGGACATCACAGCTCCCATTAAAGACCCGATTCCCAAGTTCTTTCTAATTTTTATCATGTGTTTTTGACATAGAATCATTGGAACAGCAGTGTTAATGAAGCCATATAAAGTAAAAAAGAGTAACGAAAATATTTGCAAACTACTTTATACATAGTAGTATCTCAGGTGTGGATTACACCACCCTGGTCTGCACTATCAGTTTTCCTACAGTGCGTGAAGACTCAAGAGCATGAAAACACAGTCGTTAATATTGAAGCCTGCCCTTAAGACAGGACGCGTTTCACAGGTAATTTCACCAAATATTTTCATATTAAACTTCACCGTATGAAATAAGAGGCTGTAAAGCAAAGATGCACACTGATACAAAAGATGAAGACACGGGACCAAGTGACAGGGCGAAGTAAGATGCTACACAACGTGAGAAAGGCTTCATGTGTCTGGCCTTCATCCCATGGATTTTAAAGGAGAAATCTGTATTTTTGACTAAATACACATTAGAAAAATAATATTAACTCCAGCTCCACCTTCCTGGAAAGAAGCTACCTGGGACATACCATTCAGCGAGCACTTTTTGCACGGTACAGAACTGCGATATGCAACATTTTATCGGGCTCAAAAACCAGCGTCAGAGTGACAGCCGTCATTAAGAGGCCCGACGAAGCCAATGATTGATTACAGTCAAAGTGAATTTTCATTTTCTGGGTATAATAAGCCTCCAACGCTCTCCCTGATGAAAAAGCTGCCAAAACCAAAGGGAGAATGAACGGGAGCCGGGGCGAATCCCCGCTGCTGGGGACCCCCCCGGGGTTTGGGTGGCTGAAGTCGGGCAGCCCCTACCTGTTCCCGGCCTGAGGAGGGGAGGGCGAGGGCGACCTGAGGGCTCGCACCACTTTCGGCGTGACAGCCGCCGCTCCTGCGTCCTCCTCCCAGCCCCTGCCAAGCGAGACGGGGAAAACAAAAGTTGTCAAAACCAGTCATTAAACAGCACCGGGCGGTGTGCGGCGCCGCTCGCCTCCCCGCCGAGCCCTCACACGCCGCCGGCACCCCGGCCCCCTCCGAG